>JAUMGZ010017659.1:0-20098 GCA_032359645.1 Pododesmus macrochisma | reverse complement strand
CCCCCCCCCCCCCCCCACAGAGAGAGAGAGAGAAAGAGAGGGAGGGAGAGAGAGAGAGAGAGAGAGACTATATATGTTTTGTATTGTATAACTATGCGTATGAACATTACATTCCTCTTACCTTGTTCAATTTTCCGGCTAAGAACATATCACGCTTAACTTGGTAAGTGGGATTTCCAAGGAATGCAACTTCACTGTGTGAATTAAATTAAATAGTTAAATAAAGTGTAGGCCCCTGTAGTCAGTATTTTCTCTTCATACCTCGAAAAACTGGAAACAGTGAAGACCATTCCTTAACAAAATGTGTTGAAAATTATTCAAGATTATATTTCTCTTAAAATTGATTTGTATACTAGTATTCTGATTTATGTTCATTACGACAACTGATGTTTGTGTTTTGGTTTATGGTGTCTCTTATCACGTGATTTGTTGGTTTGATATTGTGCTGTTTATATATATATATATATAGTGATCCTTATGCTTACTTCATTTATTCATAGTTATCTGAAGACGGACCTGTTATTATACTGAACTTTTTAACTGCCATTATCCAGACTGCTGTACCACAATTTATAATATTTTTTAAAAAGCGTTTTTTTTTGCTTTGGAGTTTACGCTTCTATTTTAAAGCATTTAATTTTGTGCGGTTCTGAAAAAAGATAAACGATTACTGTTGGTATTTATAAGACGTGTATTGCATGGTCAAGCTCCCAGAATGGTTTATTTAGTCGGTTTGCACATTCCGTATACTAATATAGCTGCTACACAACCGACAAAGACGTATTCGAATGTCACATGACATACGCGTATCGTCTGTGAGCATCAAGAAATATATGTCGTACATTTCTCTTCAACACGTGAACTTGGCTATATTTGAGAGAGGTATTGTCTTCGCGTAAAAAGAACAGCGCTCACACATGGAACGGTGTGTTTGAATCATTTGGAAATGACGTGTCGCTGACGTTTTGTAACACATGTGAGTGTTAACCAGACATAGGAATTTATTGCTCGCACGTCCGTTAGTGGACGTATTTGGCGTAGCACGACATCGTCGGTCTTGTAAGGAAATGGGCCTGTCAACGAAGATAGTGAGAGCGAGTTCCTGTCTCAGCCCGTGTTTATATCCATCTTAGAACCGAACGTGTTACGGAGGAGGAAATAGCGTTCACTCGTTTATCACGTTTAAAAGTTACACGATTTCCGGTGAATCTAAAATTGTGTCGCGCCAAACCATAATTAGCGTTTACGAGGTACATAGAAGATAGGTCTTTAAGTTCAAGATGCAATTTTGTTTTTGTATTGACAGATTTCATCCATGAGTACGTATTAAAAGAAAAGAGAGAATACAAATGACGGGTTTCTATATAAAATTCTTAACGAGCAAGACGAAGATGACCAAGCGAATACCACCCTGATAGCTCGAGTTTTACTCGGCCGGAAACGTACACAAGTTTTGTTGAAAGACATTCATATTTCGACTTATAACACTATTCTCCAAATACATACGTACCTTCTATAAAAGGGTAATATAAGACTGTTGATCGCATGAAAAGAAGAAACATAAGCATGGCCGTAACTGCCTATGGGGCAGACGAGGCAAATGCCTCGGCTATAATTTTGCTATATATCATATATTTATAGTATATCATTTTTAAAAATACATAAAATTTACAGGGTTTGCCTCGGCAGATATGACATCCTAGTTACGGCCATGATTGGATCCGCTGTTTGACCAACTGGTGTTTATCAATCGTTTGTCATTGTTAATCCTGTTAATGACTTTTCTCCTTTGCTCTTTCGTCACTTTAGAAGTGACATGCTCTTACGGTGACATTTGCTTCTTTTTAACAGTGTCAAGGGTTGCCATACACCCGAATGACACGAATGCATCGCGGTGGGTAATACATGTGTAGTAGGAAACGTTTACCATACCGCAAGCACCCAGTTTCGCTTCTAGTTTTTTTTTAAAAAAATAGAAGTTCGTGATGTTCCCTTTTTAGTTAATAAATGTATATCTGGTTATTTTTTCTGTGTGCGTCCCACGTTTTCTTGCTTATGTCCATGGACTTGCGGCTTTAGAATATCGTCTTGGTTTTTCGTATTTACTACTTTTTAAATACTAGTAACTAATTTTTGTATTGAAGTCTAATTTGACTTTATTAGTATCGGTTTTTCATATTCTGAAGTAGTTGCATGATACAGAAACAATAAATAGATGTTTCAATTTTTTTTAAACAATTATCTGCTTGTGTCTTATTACAGAATCCGTCATTCGACACAAGACAGTAAACTTTACTTACAATGACATAGCCTTGGATACAATGATGTAATCTTGTCAAGTTTCCAGGGCCCTTCTGACCCTCTAATCTCTCACAAAGAAAACAGAAAAACGGAAATTAATCTGTTGCCTTTGAGAAAATCGTATATTCCACTGTCAGATTGACGTCACTATGGTTATAAATACTCCATTTAGGTCTATACTTAAATCATTAGTATTCACGCAAGGTCCCTTTATCAGGCAGTGCACGTGTAACAATGTCGTTCTGTTGACCCCTTCTCTCGGCCAAAAGAAAGGCAACACAGATGACATTCAAATCTGAGAAAATCGCTCTACAGACGAAAATGCTGGTAATTGATTGAAAGAAAATTAGTCTTTTGGACAAGGAGCCATCATTGGTAGATCGGCCTCATCAAATAGTAATTTTCAATTTTGCAAACCAGTTTTGCTGATAGTTATCGTCTATCTGCTCTAGACACGTGAGATGTATTTGAATATGTGAAAGCATCTTTGCCAGCCAAGGTATACGAACCACTTACTTTCAGTTCGTAGTGTAGCAAAACTTGGCTTGCGAAGATGATGTGAATCACAAAATTTCCAACAAAGGCGTCAATAGACACTTAAGCTGTTGTATATTGAAGTAAATATATAGTGTTTGTTTGAGACTTGGCTTTTAACCCACGAACCTTTGGACATCAAAATTAACACTTAACGTTTCAAATTTCTAACTTTAACTAATTGAATGTGTAAATTTGCCACCGTCACTTCCCACACCTTGCTAAAAAGTACTTGGTCGCCAGGTAGCCATCACGAATTTTTCACTTTTCTTAATCTTCCGTTTGCTGCGTAAGATATAGCAGATAGAGGCGTGTTTCAATCTGATATGGATTCCTCGTGGTTTTTAATTGATTATATGTTTCCTATTTAAAATTAAAGAAGTATCAGGCCCGTATAATGTTTAACAATTAAAACATTTAGGGACCATCCATAATTATCATCCTTTTTCCAAAGTCTGCAAACCGTACGCTAGGGGGAAGGGGTTTGTTCGTCATCATTTGTTTGCACGCTAACAATTCCGGATATTGCAACATTTCAAAGAATCTTAAATCTGGCTCCTTTTTATTTCCTATAGTGTTCTAAATCTCGTTCGCCGGAGCGTTGATGATGACCTTGTTAACATTATTTGAGAAATGGCGCAACAACTAATGTTGTTTGACACACAACATAAAAACAAGTGAAATGTTTAAAATGTGTTTAATACAACAAACCGCGGTATGATAAAGGACGATGTTCACTTTTAAATGGGGCGGGGGGGGGGAGAAAAGAGTGTTGTTTGCATACTTTGGATAAAGGACGATAATTATGAATGGCCCCTTAAGAGCTTTAGTTCTTAAGAATATAATAACTCTAATAAAAACTGTTTTGGATTTTTAAATTGTTTTTTTTAACAAAATTGCTAAATACTAAAATTCCAAAACTATTTGAAATTGTTTTGATCAAAATTCAACATTTCTAAAGTCTTAAACGCTGCTATGAGTTTTAGGTTTCACATTGTCGGTGGCATGGGAAGTTATACTGATGTATTTGTACGGAAGAGACAACAAATATATGAAGTTGCACACCACGTTCTTTCTTAGTTAACTTTTCCAGTTTTGGGTTTTCCTGCTTCCCCGCCAATGACGAACTTGACATAAAACGGTCAGGAACAGACTTGATTAATCATTCGCCAAGAAACCATACGATAAAGTCTGTATAAACTGCTGTTAAATTGTAACGTAGAAACGTGCTTTGTGCTGTTGGTGAACACGTTTTACTGCCAAATAAGTATACATATGTTTTATAGGTCTATAAGGAAATCGAACGACGTTCTGAAAAAAACAAACAAAAACAGTTTTCTTTTCTCGAATGCAAGTGATAAACGAAGATATTGGACACCGTTGAATGAAGAGGACACCATCGGAAGCATGTATCGTCACCAATCAATCAAATGCATTTCCAAAATAGACACGAATCTCCGATCCCTTCGTTAGCGCCGGACATTGAAAACCTAATCACTGCAAATAAAAACATTTACCAGGCTGAGCAAAACTAATAGAGTTACTCCCCTTGGGATGCGGAGGCTGCATCGCATGAGGTGGGATGAAAATGAGCTCAAAGCATCGCCATTATTGAGAACTATCTGGAGAGATTTGTCTGCAAAAAATTACAGCACGACACGGAATTTCCATAATTATACATCAATAAAGCCAACAGCGTATGAGTTGGATCCAATAAGAAGCAGAAATATTCATAAATAAAAGCACAGAATTGTAATTTCTGTCTGAATAATGACTGACTTTGCGTCTATCTAACTACGTTTTCTATGAAATTATTACTGTCTGTGCGAAATGTTTTTAAGAAATATACGGTACTATTATTTGTGGCTGTTAAACTGACATAACCGTATATTCCCTGTTAAAACTACATTTTACATTTGAACGCATTTTTATGCAATTTAATGCTCGTCTCGTCGTTTATGGCAAGTCATTGTTCAGTGATAAAAAATCGTAATGTACCGTCACCCACTGTGTGTTACTCAAAACGGTTGTGTTATGAATAAACAGCAGGGCCGTAGCCTGGGGTAAGTCGGTGTTGGGGGCAACATTTTTGTTCTGCCGCACACAAATATTTGCTGATTTGCCGGGAATTTTGTAATAAAAATAAGAAAAATTGCAAAATTTCTGGAGGGGCGGGTCTTCCCACCCCCAGCCTATGGCCCTGAACCGAGTAGCTGCACCTTTTTGTGGTGACTTTTTCTGATATTTTTTGTTTTGAGCAAGTTCATCCGCTCGGTTCTATTTAACGCTGTCTTTGTTTTCAAATTTGTTTATTTGTGTTGCACTATTAGCTCAAATAATTTGTTATTATGAACCCATCCATAGATAAAACAATGTCTCAAGAAAATTTCATTTTTTGGTAGTTGTTTCCTTATATTCGACGCTTACAACTGCGTATTTCCGTCGGGAATATGGGACTTTTGAACTTTATGCCACTTTTTAAATGAAAAAGGTTCTTTGAGATTTTAAAAGCTTATCAGAATATCCAGGCGATGCATGTTCGCGTCAAGTTATCAAATCATGTCGTCCCTTGTGACTTCATTTACGACATAGATTTTCTACAAATTTTATACAAAATTCACTTTTTGACGAAAGCCCTTTTTGGATAGGAATAAATACGCTCTTCTTGCCGTATAGCGCTTTTACAGTTTTAGTTTTCTAGTGCATCTCGTTAATCTAATGTTTTAATGGAAACGACAATTGGTAAAGTATCCATAAAGTCATGACTTTAAATGCGTTCGATATCCTCGCACTCGGTATGACCCGTTTTTGACTCGCGTACCGGGTCAAAACGAAGATGGGATATGGCGCAGTATGTAAGTTACAATAAGAAATTAAGATTTTTTTTTTTTTAGAGTTTAAAGTGGTCTACACCTAAATCATATGTACATAAATTTCTAACGTCCCATAAACTCATGTCTAGGTCATATCGATACGGTGTCTGCTGGTGACAGTGTGCACTGATGGTGACTTAATATTGTTGTATCACTACAGTATCACGCCGCAGACACCTTGACACGATACTTCACGCGGTCACATTATTCTGACAACGAGCCAACCAGTCTTTCTTCTGTCCAGAATGAATAAAGAGCGTGGTCTCAACAGTTGGACGCCAGAGAAAGGTTTGTTTGTTTAATTAGGGCTTAACGTCACTTCCAGAGTATTCAACGATATCGTGACAAAAGGCCAAAAGGAGAAACACCAACAAAATAGGACAGGAAGGGAAAATGTCAAACGTAAAAAACCCAATCCATTATGTAAAAAGTTTAAACAAGCTCACATAAGTTTACATATGTTTGACAAACTATTCTTACATAGTAACAGTTAAGGGGCTACAGCGGCTGAGCAAACGAAACGGTGCAGGATCGAAGCCTGCCCAGATGTTTTCTTTTTTTTTCTTATTTTTTATGAAAATTTCCCGGAGAAAATAAAAATCTATGACTGCGGCAAAAAAAAGAAGTTTTGCTCCCCTTCCGGTTTCCCCCGGACTACGCGCCCTGTTGTGCGTCTACCACCCATCTCCTTCATTAAATCGCACTCTTTTCACACTAGGGTATCGTTTCCTGGAATGCGCTTTCATGTTTAGAAAACTCTTATCGTACAAGGGCGTGGACATGATCAGTTCTGGTCCATTTGTCGGTAATGGTTACTTGACACAAATTTTTATCTTATTGTATTTTTGTTCAAACCTTTACTATAATATATGATATATCAGTAATTACAATGTTTACTTATATTTCCTTGGAATTCACTTATATTTTGAGTTATTAAAGCTATGATTTTGCATCAGTAATGATTTCTGAGATCAGTAAATCACAATTGAGATGATATATTAGAGTCGTCTGCTTGTGAGTCCCAGACAAGATATTATTGCTGACTTTTCGTCCGTCTGCTGCTTATTCTAGCCACACATTGTTGATGTATCATTATTACATGTGTTGTCTGGTTGTGAAGATAAACGCAATAAGTAATCAGTTGCTTACTGTTTCACCAGCGGGTAATTAATACACAATAACATCTCTCACATGTTCATCATTAGGTCAAGAGTATCCTTAATAAGTGTTGTATATGACGGACCATCAGTATACCCGTGCTGTGTACCTAACAGTTTAGGGATAATCTTGTACTTTTAATGTTATAACAAGAAGAAATAGGATCAACAGAACAAACGCTATTGACAAACAAACAATAGCTCAAAAAGTCACCAGCCAAATGAGACTGTTTTAGTTTGGGCATTAAAATATACGTCAAACCAACCAAATGTCTAAAACATTTTAAAAATTGAATGAACACTTTTTACATTAAGATCTTTTCTTCTTTTTTATGTGAAAAATTATTATACCGTTTTACAACTCTTATAATAAATAAATAATTCTAAGTTTAAACAAAAGGCCCACTGGGGGTCATCAAGTTGATTGGAATAACACTTTAATAACATTTGATTAATTTCTATAAAAAAAATTCAAATTTGTCAAATTGCTTTTGCTCCCCTATTGACACCTCTTTGGCCCTAGCTTCATTATCTAAACAGATCTGTATCCTTGTCACCAAATGATACCTCCTATTAAGTTTGGTTAAAATTTCATCCATTTTTATTTGAATTGTAACCGTGGAAGTGTTGACCCTTGACCCCAAAACACGTACCTATCGTTAACCCTAGAGTCACGTCTTGAACAAAATGAATTTGAAATTTTGTTAAATTTTCACCATAAGGACTTCTATTGGCACCCAATGGACGCCGAGTCGAAGCATTTGAACACATCTGAATACCTTTCCCCTAGGGTTGTTTCCTACCAAATTTGGATATAATTTGCCCATTGGTTTGGAGAAGAAGTCAAAAACTGAAAAATTAACATATGCGCTATACCAATAGAATTGAAAGTTGACCCCAAATCGCGTAACCTATTTTTGAGCCCTTAAAGAGTCATGCCTTAAAAACATGTTTTTCCATGTCCAAAGGTTACTACAAATGCAAGCATAAAGCTCTACATCTTCAAGTTAATTAGGAAAGATTTTTGAAATTTTATCTAATGTTCCCAATTTTGGAGAATGCGTTACAACATTGCGCCAGTAATGGCCAGTTCTGTGACACGCTTACGATGTAGCATATGTATGGAATCCAAAAATAGCCATATACTCATTGTTGATAGTTATTTTCGACGATTTAACGACATCGGTGATAAAGATGGCAGTGATTGTACCATTTTATCACTGCCATCTTGTCATCATCATAGGCGATGATACGATGAAGAAGTGACTCCACCCGGATTCCTGATAGATGTCGCCCAATCATACATACTACTACATGTATGAACCCGGTATTGCAAAGTACGGAAGAGAACAATAGGGTAGAACGAACCTTTGCTTCCATAGTGAATGCTCCGCTTATACCATACATGCAAATGGAGAACGAATGGTGCGCGCGTTCCTTGTTTTTCAACATGATTGCAATCAGGTATTCATGACTCGGTGCCCATCATAGTACCCTTGAGGATATACCTGTATTAAGCCTGTACTATTCCACATGATAACGACAGCACAGAGAGTAGGGCCTTTTGTTGACTGATGGTGAACAGCGAAGCCATCAAACAAAGTCATTATGGACATGCGTTTTAATTGGAGTGTATTCCACAATGTGACGCCACTGCTCGGGCAAAAAGATGATTTTAGTTCGATTGTTCGATTTTTGTAGATAATTGTGTTGTTTCTCCAGTATTAGTTATTTGTTTTTGTATGTACGGATAAACTGAATGCTTTCTTTTCTCTCTTCCGATATTCATTTTTCGCTATCCTCAGCAACCATTCCCTCTAAACCCCGTTTACGGCCAGAGTTGCACACCGCTTGAAGCGGTTTTTTGCTTATTTGCTTACGTTGGCAAATATGGTTGTATAAACGCACTTACATATATGCGAATTTTCTCAGTCACCCCTCCCTCTCTTAACCTATTTTACGTAATTTGGTTTGCTTTGAAAGTCAGAATCAAACTTGTATTATTTTTTTTTAAAAAAACCCCTTTATATTCGAATTCTAATAATCCAACCAACTTGCTGACCTTTACTATCTTACTTCTGGGATGTTCTTCGTTATGGCGGTGTATATAGTGACTTAACAACGTTTGATTTACTTAATACCGCCATGTTTCACTACTAACCGGGGTCACATTGTACATAATAATACGATTCCCTATAAAAGCCACAATTATGCTGCCTTTGTAATAGTTATCTGATTTTGGCGTTAACCACACGGAAGCCTGTTTGAGGTGCTCAGTTCTTAGATTAATGATTTTATTGCGTGTTGGGAGTATAGTAAGAGGCAGAAGTCCCGTGTCTTGTTAATAATTAAATGATATTAAAACATCACATTTATCAGCATTATAATTAAAAGTTCCCTGGTGAGGAAACTGTTGCATATGCACTCCGTTTAATTTTTGTGGAGTATTCTAAGTGCACGTTACGTTGTTACCCAGTCGTTAATATTTGAAATATGTTTCAAGAATTTGCGCAGTGTATTTGATTTATAAAAAATAGGATCGATAGACCACCGGGGACCTCTTTCCGTGTGATAAGAGAATTTTTGTTTCATTGATCATGTTTAATTGTAGTCGTTATGGTGCTGCTCCATCACTCTTCCTCGTGTAAATGTCGTGCAATGTCGACCACGTTCTCTGTAATCTGTAATACCATCATTGAAACATATCTATAACACGGGTTAACAAGAACAACAAGAACAACAAGAACAACAACAAGAACAAGAACAAGAACAAGAACAACAACAACAACAACAACAACAACAACAACAACAACAACAACAACAACAACAATAACAGCAGCAGCAGCAGCAAACAACAACATCATCAGTGAACATCATGCTCCAAAAAATTGCAAGTTACCCTTCATAATAATAACAACGAAAATAGGAGACGACGACGACGACGACGACGACGGCAACAACAACAACAACAACAACAACAACAACAACAACAACAACAACAACAACAACAACAACAACAACACCAACAGTGAACATCATTATCCATGTACTTACTTACGAGTTAATTTATGATTACAACAGCAGTCACAACCTTCAGCTGGCACTTCATTGGCGAGACAAGAATTAAAGATTCGTTATACATATCACAAGAGTCAGTTTCTAGCGTCACATTTCAAGTGAGTTCCGAGTACACACGTGCCGTCAATTAAAATGTGACAAGTATAGAGACAAATGCACGCGTAAAATGTGACAAACTCAAAGTACAAAAGTGCGTTAAAATTGTGACAAATTCGAAGAACAAATCTGCACTTCACAAGTAAGTACCACGTACACACGTGCCATCAATTAATGTGACAAATACAGAGACAAAGCACGCGTAAAATGTATCAAACTCAAAGACTTATTACAAACGTGCGTTAAAATTGTGACAAATTCAAAGAACAAATCTGCACTTCACAAGTGAGTTTCCAAGTGAGAACGAGTATTTAAAATGTGACAAGTTTCGAGATTAAACTGACCAGTTTCGAGAACAAATATGCACTTTAAATGTGTCATGTTCCGAGTACAAACGTGACAGTTTCTGATTGAGATTGTGCGCTTAAAATGTGAAAAGTTCCAGGTATAAGCTGACCAGTTCCGAGTACAAATATGCATTTAAAATGTGACAAGTGCCGAGTACAAACGTGACTGTTTCCAATTGAGAATGTGCACTTAAAATGTGACAAGTTCCGAGTAAAAACATGCACTTAAAATGTGACGCAAATTTTGAGTACAAACGTGACTGTTTCAAAATGAGAACGCGTACTCAAAACTTGACAAGTTCCGAGTAAAAACGTGCGTTAAAAGAGACTGCTTTTATAACAAACAAAACAAACTGAGACACCGTTGAGTTCTGCCAGAAAAATGCGATGTTCATTTTTGACGTGTTTTTTATAACTGGAATTTCAACGAGACAGGCAAAAAAATAGAAGTAAGAAGAAAAACACAGGAAATAAAGTATGTTTGTTTTATTGGGGTTTAGCGTCCCTTTAACTCATGTATAGGTCATATAGAGACGGTGTCTGCTTGCGACAGAGCGCACTTAAACGGCGACTTTATAGTGCTGTCTCACTGAAATATCACACCGCAGACACATTGTCATGATACTTCACTCGGTCACATTATACTGACACCGAGCCAACCAGACCTTCTCCTTCCCATTAATGCTGCTTGGGCAGGGAGCGAGAAGAGTGCCCAATTTAATGTCAGGATCGCGGATTCTCTTCACCAGTGTACTTACACGACACGCTAACCACTGGACCACCAGTGGCAAAAATATAGAAGTGAAAAAGAAGAAAAACACAGGAAATAAAGAGACAGTACATGTGTTACAGGACATGAAGAGAAACGAAGACAGTAAACGGGAGTTCATGTCGAGGGCAATATAGATACGACTGAAACATGTTCGATTTTTTTGTTTTGATTTTTTATTGACACAAAACATTACATACATTTTAAAACATACAACATGCTAACATAAAAGGTTGACTTAAATAATCATATACTGTAGATTGTTTAAAATACTTAAATATGATGGAAACCGGTAGGGGGCAAAACATATTTTTTTGCCGAACACATAAATTTATATATTTGCCGGCAATTTTGTCAAAGAAAACAAGAACATTTCCAAAAATTATGGGGGCGGTTTGTCCCCCACCCATCCCAACCAACACCCCGTCCCACCCGTAAGCTATGACCCTGCATTGTTGGAAAACCACGGATGATAGCTCCAGTGATAAATGGACGGGTGTAATGAGACACACGTGGGTTGCCGACGATGTACTCTGAGTTTCCTCAGACTTTCTGTTCGCTTTTATAGATGGCTTAAAGCAGGCAGAAAGTCGGAGGAAATTCGAACTATAATTATGTTAAACCAATGAAGCTTAAATTCGTGTGTTTACGCTGAAAGTACAAGTCTGTAAAACAGTAACTAAGGACACGAGTAAATTCCAACACATTGAGTTAAATTAACGCTGAACATGCCTCCTATGAATGTGTAGAGCTTTTGACAGTCGTTAAAAATTGAGTTGAAAAAAGCAATTTATAGTCACGAGCAAGAATAAACATTGTAAACCGAGACAACATGTATAATTAAGCCGAAGGAGCGTAAAAGCATTGTGAAGGGCGAGAGTCCAGCTCCAACACAACCGCCAGCAATAAAAAAGGGAGTTTTTAAAAGTTGTTTAGGCAGGATTCAGAGTGGAAATGACTGAAAGATCTGTTTATATTCTTGGACACGGGTACCACTTTCAAAAATTGCTTGTTGGACGAGCACCAGTCAGGTTATAATTAGATTTTTTCCTGGCTCAATGAAAAGCGCACCTGTGTACCAAAAAAGAGAAAATTACAATCAATTCATTTAAAATCGCAAAAGGACTTCAAACTCCCCCTCAATCTGATTAAAATGTCGATCCCTGATAGCGCTGTTAGAGATCGGCAATTTAATCAGATTAAACTCCGACTGACCCCTGTGCTGGGATCTTACGTAAACTGGGAACGGCAAAATGATGGGAATGTTTCTTAGGCCATCACTCTTTAGCTGTTTTTCTTTAAAGTACAATTATGAAAACATAACGCTCCTTATTAAAATTCTAAATCTCGGTCAATCATAAAATTCTAAATGAGGTTGTAAACACCGTTGACGTAATTTGTTTGTAGCTTTTAAAGAAATTGCAATCTCGGTCAATCATATATTACATTCTAACTGAACTTGTAAACACCGTTGACGTAATCACTTTGTAACTCTTCAACGAATTGCAAATCATTGTTCTTGTTCATTCCTATTTTGACTGCACCCACATGTAAAGATTGGGCAACTCAATTTTATAGTATTGTTGGAGTGTGGTTTTTCATTATAATCGCGATTGTTACCTCCCCCCTCCTTTTAGTCCGAATTATCTGACTCTTACACCGTTTTTTTTTTTGTTTTTTTTTTTAATTTTTGGACTTTTTGGAGATTCTCTAAAAAAAAATCACCGCTCCAAAAAAAATCAAAAAACCAAAATAAGCGGTGTAAGAGTCAGATAATTAGGACTACCCTTTCTTTTGCCTTCAGAGCTTTGTTTTATCGAGGTCTTGTCTATTCTAAGGTCAAGAGCATGGTCCTCTAACCCAATTTAGTCGGTTTGACGTCATTATTTATTGCCCGTCTCAGTTTGCTGGTTCATTCTGTGGTGGCTTTTTGATTAGGCTATTGTTTGTTTGTCAATAACCTTTGTTCTGTTGATTCCATTTTTTCTTGTTTTTGTATATCATACGACCAATATCATGTCTGTACCCTATTTGGATGTCTGATCTCGAGTTATCAGTAAAAAATGTGAATTTTTCTAGATAATTTCACAATGCCGAGAATTGGTACTATTTGTTTTCCACAGTTTTTAGAACTTTATGCAAACTATATTGAATTTTGAGAGACGCAAATAAAAGGAACCACTGCATGATCACTACCAGTAATAAATTGACAATGGATACTGAACCATAACCAAGTATAACCCCATTTCAAACAGGAAATTAAAAAGATTTTTCTGGTGCTCTTTTAATTTTACAAATTACGTTTCTAAATAAAATATTTTCAAAGTGAAATTCGATACAGCAGATATTATTTAGAGGCATATGCATTACCAATATACTATTTATAACAGAATGTCTTGCTCTTAAATAAAGACATGCTATGGTTACTTAGTGATACCTCATAATTATCATATTAAATTGAAAAGTAGCATTTATGCCAGTGACCTTTAAGAACTAATGATAAACGGCTACTTTTATAATTTCCAATAAGCACAGATATGGCGTATTAATTTTCCTCTTACTGTTGCTGTAATCTTCCTTTGGCGGAGGAAGATTGTTTACCTTGCAGTGTGATACGACACAATCCGTTTCACGCGCTGAAGCAGCGGTGTTGCTGCTCTTGAATGTATGCGTGTGTATTCAATAGAAACCTCGTGTACGCTGGTCGCTGTGACTGTGTGTGTTTGTGTTGGACCTAAACAGCAGTTCAATACAGTATTGCAGTCTCCTCTCAAGCTTATAGAGCATTTCATTGTCGTACCGGGGAGTTGTTAAAACGCATCGCTTGGTATATTTCAGACGATTTGTGTGATCTGCACATCCGATAGCCAGAAAATGGTTTGTGAGAAAATCTATAGAGGAAATATTTAGCGTTCGGAATATCCATCTATCATTCGGAAACCTTTGAAGAAAATAATCTTCCAGAATATGATATGATGCTCTGCTAAAAAGGTATAGATCTATATACAGGCTGTGTTTATATCAGCTATTAGCAGAACGCTGACAAAGCTCTGTTGATAGTCTACATTATTCCAAAATATTCCATCGAAATTACACATTGCTCACAGGATAAGCACGTGGGAATGGGGTAGAAATTAGGACGACACACGGGTAGTGTTTCAAGATGCCCGTCAGGAGGGGGCACGTGGCTCCCCCAAACATCTTCATCGACACAATCATCAGAAAATTTGACGACCAAAGTAAGTACACTTGTTTTATATAATGTGTATATATTATATTTATATTTTATTTAACTCGTGCAAACCGATAAACGGCAGTTCGAGCCCAGTTAATCTGTTATCACCTATGGTTAGCTTCAAGCTCAGCAGCAGGTCTCGTGCAATGAACGCGCGCTCGAGTTATGCACGTGCAGAATAGAAACAGCTGTACAACACATGACAGTGGAGTACGTATTTGTTTATGTTGTGTTTCTTAAAGGAGAAAGGTGTTATTTTTATCGATCTTCTAATAACCATTACAATGTTCAACGGTTTACTGGAAAAATAATTTTATGTTATATTTATTTATATCACAAGAATCACAGGGGCGTATAGTAACAAGCCCCTGTGCAAGAATTAAGAATTCATCTTGTCTATTGCTTCATTGGATTTTATTTCTCAAGTGTACAATTTCATTGCACTGAAAGGAGAGGGCATTTCTTTGTTTTCTCTTAGTTTAATAGACAAGTCTAGCTGTTGTAGCATTATTTTCGTAAAAATCTTTTCCTATATATTTTACGTACATTTGCAAGCTCTCATGTATGACAAAAGTGTAGAGATCAAAGAATATGTTTAATTAAACTCTATGAATTTTAATAAATGATATTAGAATTTTAATTTTAAAAGATTATTAGGCCATGATTTTTTTTTAAAAAAATATTCAGTTTTGAGGATTTTGAAGAAAAAAATTAGGACAGAAAGAGGAAAGATAAATTAAAAACAAACTTCATTTTAACAGCTGTTTTTTTTGTAGGAGTTTAAATTTTTGCATGTGTCACATGAAACACCTGCTGGTATGTCAATAGTTACAGTTTTGAGATTCTGATTTTATATGCCATGGATTATGACTATGACTTTTATTATTTTATTAATATTCACTCAACTCCTTGCTTAAGACAAATCAATTAGTGTTCAGAAGGAAGAGATGCACCTTCACAAACTTATATGAAGACCAATGTGGGTGATTTATAATTTTTCTTTGATTTATTTAAAATTAAAAGTCGGCAGATCAGTAAAACTTAGAATATGAAAATGGCAAAATGATTTTTTTATTGTGATGTTTGTACATGTATAGTGAAAAGCGTTTAACACTTATTAACTAGTCGCTTAAAGGAAAAAGTAAAAAAAGCATAGATAATTTGATTAATGTCTCAAAAGCATTGAATTTTAAAGTCAGCAATGAACTGTATGCCTATGGAAGTCCTTTGGCAAAATGGCTCTTCCTCCATCAGCTGATATCTACTATTATAAATATACATGTCATTAACAGTACTGTATAATGTACTAACACAGAAATCTAATTAATATTTAATTAGAAACATAGGAAAACAGGCTGTGAACCCATTAATTCTACGCACTGTTGCAGCTGTCTGTTGATGGACTTTTATGAATGGAAGTTGGATCTAGTGAGTGACTACAGTTTTTAAGTTCCTTGAAGTAACTTGAGAAACAGCTAGAGCACAGATGCTACTGCTTATCAGATAGAGACAATACATTATGACCTGATATCATGTAATATAATCATATCATATGGCAAAATACACTTCTTTTATGTAAGATAAATATTCGTGTATTTTCATACAGTGATATTGCACATTCCCTATTATGATAATACACTTGAGACATATCAATAGTTCTTGGTTTTCTGAAGCCTTAGGTCTATTGCCAGGCATATTTAAAAAAAAAATGTATCATTAAATACTGCAAAGATAAATTTCGTATTCTGATTGGTTAACTTGCCAGGCTACATATGACTATGTTCATAATCTAGACATTGCATGTGCATAAATGCAAGGTAGGGAAAATAATTCCCATTACAAAGCTGTTATGGAAGTTGTCTGTGTAAGCAATGGCGACAAACAGCAGTTAGATGAAGCTTTTTGGCATTTTTACCTAGACACAAGGAAACATTCTCTTTCAAAGTTATCATGGCTTTGTACTGTGACAAATTCGTTATACAGGTCTTTGACAGGGAACATGGTACTGTGTACCCTGCCAAAGACCTGTATAGCTAATCATGTTAAGATTATTGTTTCAAAACAAAGAAAGAGTTTGATAATTGCAAAAAGGGATGCTTTAATATTTTCAATAACAGAAAACCAACTGTAATTTAAAGTGTTTTCTTTATATTAAACAAGTTCTCAGCAATGCAAAGTGACATGCAACTAAATTATAAAATATCAAACCAATACTAAAGTTTTGTTGTAAGCAGACAATTATAATAAAACTTATATTGTGTCCTTTTGAAACACCAAGTTCCTCAGTTTGGTTAGAAAACGGCAATAAGTCCAAGGCTTCGAGAGTGTGCAGCATACTCAGTAGGGAATATGAAATTTATAAAAGTTGATATAATGATCCACTGTCTCATGTAATGATAGCTAGACTTTCTTCCCTGCATTGATTGCTATTAATTAGATTCTCTTGCAAATCATAATATCAAGTGAATTGACGTGGTAAATGCAGTGGCATTTCAGTGCTTATTGTTGCTTTATTTTACAACCTACATATCATATAATATGCCAGTAATTTAAATACTGTGCACATTCTATTGCATCTGCCATCTAATGTCAGAAATGCATTCACAGAGTATAGATTATGTTTCATATTTTAATTAAAAGTACAAACATTATAGCCTTCAATTTCAAGGGATCTACAAGTTTTGAACCATATATATATATTGATAACATTCATTTCATTAATTTTTTTCAAGAGTATTGAATATGATAAAGATTAAAAAATAATTCTTGCATGTTCAATGAAACATCAATGATTTTATACAGATCATTATCTTGCACAGAGACCGTTTGTCTCAACTCGAATCAATAAAATTTATTTAATTTGAGACTTGAATGATACGATATATATAGCTGCAATGGGATTGGTATTAGATTTTCTGATAGTTATGCACGGAAGTTATCCCTGGTGTATTGACCAAAGAGAGCTTTGTAAACAGTTTTGTTTAGAAAACACATGTGTATGTTATTGTAACAAATGGTCTACATCCTATATGTGTCGGAGGATGTATTGATCACTGCAGCCATCTGTTACCTGCAAATATGTACAGGTATATTATATAGGTTGCATACATAATTTGTATACATTAGTGTTTGATATATGTTTCTAGACATCAAACAATGTGTATATAATTGACAAAGGGCATATATCATTATATGTATTAAGATGTGTGTATACAGTATGTATATTGGTGTTAATTATAAAAATAAAAGGGCATGAAAGTTTTTATGATTGCAATTGTATGAAAGAAACTAAGAACCTTATTATGCTCCATAATGAAATGAATTGATTTTGCTTTATTACTATGATTAAATTACATGTAGGAATTTCAAAATGGTCTTCCTTTCATAGAAAAATCATCTGTTGGAATTCATTATTTGAATTTCTCAACAATACATTATACACCTGAAACATGCTCCACAATATAAATGTATGTGTACTTCTGATTGTTTGTTATATTGGGGTTTAACTTCCCTTCAACTCATGTCTAGGCCATGTAGAGACAGTGTCTGCTTGTAAACATACACACTTTTGGCGACTTTATAGTGCTATCTCATTGAAATTTCACGCCAGACGCATTGACTTGATATTCACTGGGTCACATTAATATTTCTGACACCGATCCAACCAGTCCTTTTCCTACCCGGAAATGCTGAGCTCTTGTAATAGCAGGGAGCAAGAAGATTATCTAATTGCAATGCCTTAAGTTTTGATGTGGCTGGGATTCAAACCCCCGCCTACCAGCACAAATCAAATTCTATAACCTCTGAGCCATGTACACATACAAATATCAAATTATAAGTAGTGTAAACTTCACTTGCTCTTTTTAATTTCCCAAAATGAAACAGAATTTAAGGCATTAATTAACATGATATTAAATTCTATTAAAATGAACAAAAGATTGTTCTGAACCACATTTAAAAAATTGAAATAGTTTTGATGTGACACTGGTCATGGTCGAGTTTCCCAATCTTGCAGCTAATGATCTCCAAACGTCATTATGAATCCTAAATCAAATTGGGATTTTGTAGATTATACTTCTCAAATAGAAAAAATCTATCCTGATCTACACTGAAGGAAACGACTAATGTTAGGTCAAGATTTCTTGCTATTTGTTGCAACTGAAGTTCAGTACGTGTTGCAATTGAATATAAGCACTAGGATTGACCCAGCAGTATACCAAAGGCAAGGATGGAAACAATGACCTCACTCAGTCAATCTTCATGCTCTTGTAAAAGTTCTTAGCAAGGATGTTCGGAATATAAAGAATAAAGATTCTCTCCTATCAATCAACAAGATGAAAGCAGCAAGAAAAATGACAGTTGTACAAAGAGTACTGCATAAGTAGCACAGAAAAATACTCCTGTGTTATAAACAAATGCCAGCCGGCGGTATGATGCTATGTTTTCCTGACTTGCAGTGCAAGATTATAGCACAAGACCTTCAGTCAAGTGCTATATGCATTGTATATTTTGTCAAATGGATTCATATATTTTATTTTATTTAACTACTTGCTACCATTCTTTAAAACAATTATGGTAAAGCTACGTTTGTTTCCCGTCTTTTTGCTACATTATAGTTTGGTACAGAATTTAATGTTGATAGAACAACATGCAAAGAGTGTGTGTGTCTTAGACAGTGACTTAGATTCTTATAATTATAAGGATTTTTTTTTGGTTCTTTCCATCCTCTAGATCTGTGCTTGAAATCCTGCAAGGATTTGACATTAAGCTCTTGTTATAGTCAAACATCAAGGGTTTTAAGGTATCAAATACTGGATACTTACTAATAAAAAAGGTCCATTCTTTTTACACTTTTTCTAATTTATGAAAAGAAATAACAATTACTTGCTATTGAGTGGAATATTAAGAAAGCACCTTTTTCAAGATCATGACAGTTGAATTAATTTTTGAACAAACTTTAAGTTGTATTGTTTTGACTTAAACACTTTTACTAAAGTTGTGAGCCGTGATTTGGTCATGATAATTGGTATTGTTATGTCAGAGACTATTCTGTTGTGGAATTAATATTTCTGATAAAGTCTTCAAACCACTAATAGCTTGCAGATAATTGCAAGCAAATATTGACACATATATTTCCTAATGGCTGGTTGTTCAGTGCTCCAGAATGTGCAAGTCATCTTGTGAATTTTGTGAAAGGTCATTGGCATTGTGCTGGCTCATGCATGCACGCATGCATGCATTTTTACCATTTTCCATTCCACTGACTCTTATCCTGTCCCTATAAGTATCTTTTGTGTATTTTGTCTCTGTCATGCAATGAATGCTACTTCATTAAACCTTGAAAAAGAAAACATGACAATCAAGCACTTTTAGAAAAAAAATAGTTTTTTGAGTGTTTACAAACTAAGCTCATATTTATAGATAGGCGATAGATGATACAGAGATCAAAGAACAAACAATGACCTTGCAGTCAAAAGCTTCAGACTATAAAGATTATGTTTGTTTGTATATATATGCTGATATCTGTTACACATGCAGTGATTCAGAGCTGGAACCCCACTGACCTCAAGTCTGCAGCCATTATGAGCTGGCATAAATTGTAGGATTTAGTGCTAAGTTACTAAGAATGAGTTTTTAGTCCATCTGGACCAAAGGTCCAAGGTGGACTTTTCCCATACAAATGCCGTCCGTCGTCCGTCGTCCGTCGT
>JAUMGZ010017548.1:0-20101 GCA_032359645.1 Pododesmus macrochisma | reverse complement strand
GACGCACACAGAAAAATGAACCAAATATACATTTATTAACTAAAAATGGAAACATCACGAACTTCTATTAAAAAACTGTTGCAAAATGTTACAAAATGTTACCTTAGTTGGAAAATAGGTTGTGCACTTTGTGGTCAAAGTTCCACACTATATATATATAGCAAATATAGCACATTTTCGACTTCATACCCAAAACTACCAGACCAATTTCATTCAACCTAGGGAAAAGTGGGCTCTTATTTGTTCAATTTTTTTTTTATCATTCCCAGGGGGGTACCACGTGGTGACCAAATTGGGAAAATTGTGACAAAATTTCAAATATGTTTTTATAAACAATAGGAAGTTGGAGCTTAATGTTTGGA
The DNA here is from genome assembly GCA_032359645.1 of Pododesmus macrochisma. Taxonomy (NCBI): domain Eukaryota; kingdom Metazoa; phylum Mollusca; class Bivalvia; order Pectinida; family Anomiidae; genus Pododesmus; species Pododesmus macrochisma. The sequence goes on along the minus strand of JAUMGZ010017548.1, from coordinate 19,739 downwards.
CATGTAGTAATCATTTGACTCGGAGAACAAAATTTTTTGAAGGCAATATCCTGAAGTAAAAAAAAAGCTGTATGTTATTGGGCTAATTATCAACACAAAAACGAATATGTTAACTTATCACATTTTTGACTTGTTGTCTGAATAACTTTGGACACATTTTTACCAAACATGGTTTGAAATATCCCTGGAGAAATGTGTTCAGATTAGTGCAAATGATGGGTTTCAGTGTTCAGGGGACACTACAAGAGGGCTAAAAAATAAGGGACATCATTTTAAAAATATGCTAGTTGAGTTGAAAGACCAAAGCTGGTTGAATGATTTTATGTAGTAGCCTTGATGCACGGGGAATCAATTTTGTTCAAGGCATGACCCATGGGTCAAACATGTTTAAATGACAAAAATTTACTTAGAGGCCTATTTCATCTTGGGGGACGTTAAAGTCCAATTGGTCTGTTGTTTCCTTTTCTTGGCTAAGCTTCAAAGCTGGAACGAAGTTTTCTGGCATCGAGTATTGTTTTTTTATCCTCTTATGTTTGCAAAGGAATGTGTTATTGTGGTTTCTATAGTCGTGGTAGGTACGTAGGTAGGCAGGCAGGTAGGTAGGTAGGTAGGTAGGTAGGTAGGTAGGTACGTACGTAGGCAGGCAGGCAGGCAGGCAGGCAGGTAGGTAGGTAGTATCATTGAATTCAAGATTGTCAATATCAACGCAAGAAATTTGACCAGTTGGTGGTGTAGGTGTCCTTTTACCAAAACATTCTTTGCATGCAACTTTATCTTCGTCGTGAGGTATTCTTTCATGGACATAGTAATGACGTCGTTTGGTCATCGTGATCTAGTGGGAAGTGAGTAGTGCCATGGAGATATGATGGACGATGGTTTTAGGTGGAAATAAACACATTGATCGGATATCCTTTCAGTTGGATGATTGTTGGCAGAAGCTATAAATCTTCTTGAAATGCCCGTTTTGAATATTTTAGGGTGAAGATAAAATCGACAAGGCAGATCATTTTCAACCATAATATAATCAGATATCTTTTAATAAAAGTACCCTTCTTCTTTCATAATGGATATGGCGTGATGGACCTCTTGAACAAATTGGATGTCTTTCGTCCGTATCTGAGAATAATAGTGTTAAATACCTGCAAACGTCTTAAAGCGTATTATTATGCTATTTGATTTGTGTTGTTTACTTTGTCTCATGCGAAAAGTTGGACGGCTAAGGTCCCATAAGTCGGTTATAACCACATCGCCCGTTTTTGGATTGGTTGATTTTCATAAGTTGAAAGGGGGAGGGGGTGGGGGTGGAGTTAACTCTCGTTGTCCTATCTTTACCGCTCTGCTTTCATGATAATGTTGTTTTTTTCTATTCCTCTCCTGATTATTGTTTTTCTCCTTTGCTCTTTCGTCACCATAACTGACGTATTCTTATGGTGACAATTACTTCCTTTTTAAACAGTGGAAGAGGTTACCATACACCGGAATGACATCGCCGCGAGTGACACACGTGAAGAAGGAAAGGCTTACCATATCGCGAGCAACTGGTTTCGCTTCCAGTTTGTTTTTAATAGAAGTTCGTGATGTTTCCATTTTTAGTTAATCAATGTTAATTTTGTTAATTTTTCTGTGTGCGTCCAACGTTTTCTTATTGTTTGCCACTGTTCATGGACTTGCGGCTTAGAATATCGTCTTGGTTTTTCGATTTACTACTTGATCAACCCCAATAACTAGTCTTGTGGAATATTGTGACGTCATTCTATAGCTAATGCCTTCTTTTTAATATTGTGCTGAAATGTTTAATGCGGCTGTTGTTGGTTTGCTCTGATGATTCCACGCATTTTTAGTCTTGTTTGAGTAATTATGTATTATTCGTGTTAAAGATAAACTTACCCCTTCTTCTGTTATCCTTATGAAAAAGAAAATTCACAACAACATCTTGGTATTCACATTTCTCGAATACACCATGAACATTTCATTGATGAGTGCAATAGTTCAGCCAGACACTTAGAAAGCGAGCTGTGAACTTGATTTCTATGACCAATGATACACCGCTATATTTAGTAAGTATGAATGATTCTAATGTATTGCAATATTTAACTACGGCAGTAAGTATCAAGAGGCGACTTTGCCAATGTTGCAGCCAGTCAAAGATTACGGTTAACACTTGATATACAATTTCAATTTGGGAAACAGAAGTAAAAATGTTCATCTTATATTTTATATATTGATTGATGTGTTATGATCGATATAATAAATGTAAATTTTGTTAATTTTTTCTGTGTGCGTCCAACGTTTCCTTTTTGTTTGCCAATGTACATGGACTTACGGCCTTAGAATATCGTCTTGGTTTTTCGATTTACTTTTTTATTTTAAATGTGAATATTTTACTATGTGTTGAAATCAGTAAACAGAGCATAACTTCATATGGTATGCTCAGAAAATAGAAGAAAAAACCCATCTATTTTGCAAACATTGTCTGTCTTGTGCAAATTCTGCACTAGTGATGACGAATATTTTTTGATATGTTATTTGTACTACTGTTTCTTATCCACAAGTATTATCAAAGACCTTGTGAAACTGTTGTGACCCGGCATTACAGACAATCAAGAAACACACTAAAACATTATAAAGCTCATTGCACACAAAACACTCTACAAACGGGAATCCTTGGTAGACCATCCAGCAAACTGCAGCTTCGCTATCATTGCGGTATAGTAAACACTGTAAAACGTTCACCTAACGAACTACAGCTCTGCTGAAATAACAGTATACTACACACTGTAAAATAGTAAATTATACGACAAACCAAGATGATATTCAAAAGCCGCACGTCTATGGATGTGGGCAAATAAAAGTAAAACGCGGGATGCATTAAGAGAAAAAATAAAATACAATTATTAACTAAAAAAGATGACATCACGAACTTCTATAAACATTTAGTAGCAAAACCAGGGGATCACGATTGAGTAAGAGTTTCCAGATACACATATGTCACCCACCGCGATGTTTACGTGTCATTACGGTAAATGGCAACATTTCCATGGTGTTAGACCTCTACACCGAGAACTACACGATAAATATTATTATGATATATTGCACTGTATATTACCACCTTACAAACAATAGATTAGCTAAATTTACATAATGCCAAACGTTTATAAACCACTACCCAAAGAAGTACACCCTAGTTATTATTGTGGTATATAGACATGTAAATTTAAGAGTACAAAATGCAACCTGAATCATGCCTCCGATAAATATGATATTTACAAGAGGAAGAAGCCAAAACTCTGTGTGAATTACCCCGGGGTGACATCATAATCAGACCTGGTTTCGCTCCTTGTTGTTAATAAGAGGTCGCTTCAAATGTTAACTTTGTGTTAATAATTATTTTGTTGTATTTATTACTCCTCACAATACAAAACGCGTACTATTTATTTCATTTGACAGGTTCTACGATTAGGTATAGTTATTGGGAAATGACAGTTAGAACTAGTGACAAGAACGATGCTGCCACACATGCTGCAATACATTTGACTATCACGGATTCACGAGGTATTTCGCAGGATGTTTTACTTGGTAATAATCACAGAAGGGGTAGTGTACAGGAGTTATTTATACCACTAACAATAGGAGATCCGGTGGCCTTGCAATTGTTTTTGAGCTTGAATAAAACAGATAAATGGCTTTTGGAAGAGGTACGTTCTGCATATACTAGTATATCTATAGAATCATAATCGTCCTTTTTTTATTATTATAACTGTTCACACACACAGATCATCAAAAATAAAACTAATATTTTATATTTTTTGAACCATGTTGTTTTTAATATAATAAACACAATACATATATAAAAATATGTGTGATATGTTGTGTATTATACTTCACATATTTTTCGGATTGTTTTTAAATGCATTTTCTTCTAGCAACGTATTTTGAGCGTATATCAAGATATTGATATATTGAGCTGGCTGGGCTACACAATGTATCCTTACGCATACTGTAATCATAGCATAATAGTTGTATGTACCTTGGGTCACGAGCGGCAATTATGGTGCAATACTATCACAAGTCCCCACCCATTCTTGGCTTTTTAACTTTTATTTACCGAAGTTTTGTCTATTCTCAATCCATTTGCTCTATAGCGTCCGTTCATTTACCGGCTACTTCGAAGCCGGGACGGGGGTACCGGTGTTTCACACAAAGTATTGGCTATTTCATCCATAAAGATCACATTTATTGAAGAAATGTTTCTGATTGCATTGTTATTTTTTAAAAGGAATTTCACAAATTTTGCTATTTCGTGATATGCAATCGATTGATCTTTTATTTTTATAACAACCGTTAAATTTGCACACATAAATGTTATGCATATAAAAAACAAGATCAGTGGAAGCAAGAGAGCGAGATGCATTTATAAACCAGCAATAGGCGCATCTAACAATTAAGCAACAGAATGCAACGGAAGAAATTGACGTCACAACAATCCCAAAGACCAGTTATCTATACGGACTTACTTAGAATGATCACACAGCATAAAACCAGGCACAGTGGTTAAACCGGTGTATGAGGCCTCAACCTTTCCAATTCCCGCATGAGACAAGAACTCTTTAGCATGGATATGCATTTACAAATATGATAAATACACTTCATTGCACTGTCAATCATCTAAAAATAACTATATGTACATGACTTGTGTAAGCATTGAAATACAAAATTGTAAACTTTAATATGCCACCAATAAATAAAATATCTATTAAGTAGTAAATACGAAACATCAAGACGATATTCAAAAGCCTTAAGCCCATGAACTTAGGCACACAAAAGGAAAACATTTGACGCACACAGAAAAAGGAACTAAATATATAATGATCAACTAAAAAAGAAACATCACTAAAAACTATAAGCGAAACCAGGTGCTCGAGGTATGGTAAGCGTTTCCTGCTTCACATGTGTCACCCGCAGCGATGCTTCTGTGTCATTCCGGTGTATGGCATTCGATTCCACTGTTAAAAGCATATGCCACCATAAAAAATATGCCAGTTCTATAGTGACAAAAGAGCAAAAGAGAAAAAACCATAAACAGGATAGGAATAGAAGCAGCAAATATATCGTGAAAGCAGGGCTGTAAAGTTATTGCGACAAGGAGTTAACAAAACATGACCGCATTCAACATATTATATTAAATCATAATATAGTATATACTTAAAAACAGACAGACATACACACTGACTGACTTGAACTGACTGATTGACTTACTTACAATTAGGAAAGAGAGGGGGTAGTCAGACATACGGAAGCCAAAATGTTTATCAGTTAAGCTACCACCATTAAGAATACAGGTAAGTATGCAGCCAAATATATGACTCAAACTATGACGTAGGGAAACCCAAACTATGACGTCGGGAAACCCAAACTATGACGTCGGGAAACCCAAACTATGACGTCGGTATTCTGTCTGGGGTATGGGGAAATATGGAAGCCGAAATGGCTATCAGTTGAGTACACAAATTTAGAATGCAGGTAAGTATGCAGCAAAAAAAATGACTTGGGATTAAGAAACTCAAAGTAAAACTTAGGTATTATGTCTATAATTATATCAGAAATAGACTTGTCAAATCTCTCTACTGTATCTTGATACCGACCATAAAACTTTCTGAATACATACAGACGTATGGGCAGTGCAAAAAGTGTCCTCAAAAAGCTTGGATATCAACAACAATGCTCTAGTGAAAAAGTCTTGATAGTGAGAACAAGCTCGTATATATCGAATTAGCTGCGACACGTGAACTCCACAAGTCGCTAAGATGGGTATATTGCAGTCTGAGAATTGGAAGTTGATCATGGGAAAACTAAGGTTGTCACGTTTGTCATAAAGTTTAGTGGAAAAGGTACCATTCGTGTCTATTTTTAGTAAGAGGTCTACAGTAAGAATAAGAGGTAGCTCTAAAATCTAAAAACCAATATTCTGTGCGAGAACCCTCGTCTCGAAGTCCAGGTCTAGCTTCGAATCAGTTGTCATCAGTGAACCCTCAAGAGAAAAGAGAATATGTGATTTTAGAATAGACAAGATCTCGATAAATCAAAGTTTTGAAACCTAAAAGTTTGGGATTTGTAAAAATCACGATATTCGTGAAAGCATATTCACTGTCTAAAGAAACTAAATTGTACCATGATCAGATTGTTGAACTGGGCCATATTCTATTGGCAGCAATTATTTACATTCAAGAAATATCTACGAGCCGGGAATCTCATGATTTGTCCTTTTTTCTTGTCGGGTTTTCTTTCTTACATATACTGCACACCTATAGCAAAGGTCATTCCTAGAACTCAATGATTGATTTCAATCTAAACATTTCCTTATGGTTTATGCAAGTCTAATCCGGATCAATGGTATAAGGTAACTTTTTCTCAAACCAACGTTGTTAAACATTGTGTTTGTTAACTTAGGTAATATGAAAATACTTGTAGAAAAACTAGAGAAACAAAAAATTAACCGAATAGTAAGAATACTAAACTAAAAGTGATAAATACGAAAAATCAAGACAATATTCTTAAGACGTAAGACCATGGACATGGACATCTAAATTCACAAAAGACCAAAGAAAACAAGCAAGTGACATAAGATCAAACCAAGTCTAGTAATAACATCTTGATGGCTTTATGCTGTAATTAGGGCTATTTTATACTTGTGTATTTATTATTACAAGAAGAAATATGATCAACTAGCTAAAGTTTATTTACAAACCAGCAATAGCTTCAACAAAAAGTAGCCACCATATTGAACTAGCATACTGCGACGGGATTTCTAGAAACAATTTTAGAAACTTTTTGAAGAACCTATTGTTGTTTGTCAATAAACTTTATTCTGGTGATCATATTTCTTCTTGTGTTACCCACCTGGGTTATCACTTAAGATAATATAAAATATTAAATACGAGACACCAAGACGACATTCTAAAGACGTAAGTCCATGGAACATGGACAACGAAAGGAAAACGTTGGACGCACACACAAAAACTAACAAATATACATTTATTAACTAAAAAAAGAAACTTTACGAGCTTCTATTAAAAAAAACTAGAAGCAAAATCAGATGTTTGCGATAGGGTTAGCGTTTCCTGCTATACATGTGTCATCCGCTGAGATGCTTTTGTGTCATTCCGGTGTATGGTAACCCTTTCGACTGTTAAAGAAGAAGCTATCGTGAATTTTTGTCACCGTTGCCCCTTTGGCTCTGTAACTTTGATTTACTGAAGTCTTGTCTTTTAAAAATTAATTCTTCTCTTTTGTCCATTAACAACAACAGCTTAGAGCAAGATCTTGGGTTAGCGGCGGGGTAATTCACTCTATCAAAGTTGACCATCTTGACATGTGTATGTTTGTATGAAAGTCTGCATTATTTAATTGTTATAAGTTTATATTATATTTCAAAGAAATATGTATTTTCGTTTGCATTGTTTTGTTTGTTGATTCAATTAATCAATATTGTGATGTTAATTTTTTTTCATAGATCGTGTTTGTCAATATTAATACAAATTCACGTTTAACATTTAAATGTGGATGTTGGATTCCTAGTTCCGGAAGTAAGACGCTTGGAATACTGACAGGTAAATGTATTTTTCAATTCATTTTTGTATAAATAGTTGTTTAAGTAGAAAAAAATTACATCAAAATCTAAAGTTGAAATATGAAAGCATAATGCGTGAAATCTCAATTCAAACATAACCTAAATCATTCGAGTGCACATATTTTTAAGTTTATGGGCATACACATCACTCAAACATACGACGTGTTTAACTAGAAAAGAACAAATTAACTAGAAAACTTAGCCAGAGACTCCATCAATAAGGTTGCAGTTTTAAAAAGGACGAAACACTTTATCAAGTGAATGGCAGATCATACGTAAATGTGGCAATATAAATTCTCAGAATCTACCGTCACTTAAGAGCACCGCTGTCACTTGAAGGCAGCATCGTAACTTGAACCAATGTGATTGAATTCGTTTGAACTTCCCGGTTTAAGCAGACTAAAATGTAATCTGAATCATGCCTCCGATAAGTATGTTATTTACAAGAGGAAAGAATCAGTACTCTGTTCGAGACAACCCCGTCCCGAACTACATATACAGCATCGACACAGCCATTATTAATGGACGCTATAGAGAAAATGAATTTAGAATACACAAGACTTCGGTAAACCGAAGCTAAAAAGTTCAAGAATTTGAAAACCCTTTCATGTCCATTAGAGTCGAGAATTGTCTCTATTGCAAAAAATAATGCATTGTTACATATTAATATTTCAACGTATTTGCATATGCTAATTTGCATTCGAGTGCTTCCTGTGGGACAAGAAGAATAGGATCAGCATAACAAAAGTAATTGGCAAACAATACAAAAATACAATCTGAAGCATGATATGTATAAGAGGAAAGGGCCAATACTCTCACATACAAAAAGTTGTGATGAAAATACAGAATAACCCGAACAAGACGCGTGGAATCATTAGAACTAAAGACGATAACAAACCAACAACAGCCACATCAATCACTTCAGCACCAGAATAGAAAGAAGGAATTAGCTTACGAATGACGTCACAACGTTCCATAATTCTAGTTATTACGTTTTTCTTATTGTTTGCCAAAGTCCATGGACTTACGGCTTTAGAATATCGTCTTGGTTTTTCGATTTACTACTTTATTCTGGTGGATCAATTTATGAAAATCCACAACTACAAAACCAGGCGTTGTAATTAAACCGACTTCTACGACCTCAACATTTTAATTATTCGCATGAAACAAAAAGTCTAAAGTATAAACTTACATCTAACAACCTAATAAACACACAATGTGGCGTTTTCAGGAATTTGACGCTATACTGCTCAAATCAATTGACAAAACAAATCTTAACGAGTAAAACGTATTTATACATTTTAACTTATTAATATATGAGAACACGTAAATGGAGTCGGTAAGAAGAAGAGGTAGGATAAACAGAACAAAAGTTATTGATAAACAAACAATAGCTGCATCAAAAAGTCACCACCAGAATAAACTTGCAAAGTGAGACGGGCATCAAAAATGACGTCAAACCAATTAAATAGGTGAGAGGACTCTTTATTTACAGAGTTCACACATAGTTGCGTATGAAAAGTGACACTGAAGAGCAATAAATGTGTTCGCAAGGGCACACTGGTTCAAATAAAACAAACTGACCACAAAGGAAACACAAACAATATAGTTTGACTTCTACTTGTTTAAGTTCATATTAGTATAAACTAATGGTGACATGGCATATCCAGCCGATAGTTACATTAGAAATGTATTTGTCTTTTTTTTCTCAAGCAAACACTACAACACCAGCAAGGACGACGACGATGATGAAGTCTACTACTCCCAGTGATACCACTTCATCAGAAACGTCACTGAAAACCACGACAGAAACAGATTCGATGACTTCAACTACTGTTACGTCTGGTTCTAGTTTTACTTCGACAACAGAAACAGCACTGGAGACCACAGTGACAGAATCAACGACTACAAATGTGCATAACAATGCAATCAGTTTATCGGAATCTCCCTGTCATTGCGCATGCGTGCCATCACCTGATCTATCCGTCCTTATTATGACTGAACCTGAACTTTTGAAAGTTGTGGAATCGTTAAAAAATGAATTGAAAACTGATAAAACAAAGCTTTCGTCCACAACTAGGAAACTGACGTCGGCCAGAGATGACAGGCCGTCTGCCAAAGCTGCAGGATACGTTGGCTGTTTGATACTCACTACAATTGGGGTTATGCTAGTAATTGCAGACTTCCCCCTCTATGTTAAACATTTCAAAATATTGAAAAGGAATCTGCAAAGGCGTTGAGCTGTTTTTTCCTATATTCATTTTATTGGATTATATTGTTAACATTATTTATCCAACTCTCTGTATACTGTAGCTTTGATTTACCGAAGTCTTGTCTTCTCTATAGCGTCCATTAATGACGGCTGCTTCGAATCTAGACCTGGGGTTCAGGACGGGCTATTTCCTCTTATAATATCATATTTATTGGAGGTATGTTTCAGATTGCATTTTTATATTTTTATGACAAAAGATGTACCCTGGTATTATATTGAAGGGCTATGAGCACTATAATGCACATAAATTATGTTTCCTTGAGAACGAATTTTTCTGAATTATTATTTTTACCATTTTGAATTAATCACATCATGAACCAGCTGTTGTGTCATAATCTTGTTTACCTTCTGCGTTAATAAGTCTGCACAGAAAGTAGTTCTTATAGCATTAAAAAGAATCAAACTTTAAAAATAACATAATCATCTAAGATAATTTTCAATGTATTATTAATTTATAATTTATAAAGGTTACCGACAGTAATATAAAATATACAACGTCGCAAACAGGGTTTAGTGTAAATGAATATTGCTAGTAAATTAACCACTTCTGAAGGTTTTATTTACAAGTTAAGGATAACAGAGATTTATCTAAATTATTTTATTTTCTAAGTTTCACTGGTAAAAAATAAAATAAACCGCGCCACCATGTTACACAGAAAACTATAGATTTTTTACGTCTTCGTGTTAAACTGAATCTTGCTAATCTGTAAACTGTTGTTTGAGCTAAATTTCGTTATTTTGATTGAGGCCCGTACGATGTACCATATAACAATACAAAAATGAAACCTGAATCATGCCTCCGATAAATATGATATTTATAAGACGAAGGAGCCAAAACTCTGTGTGAGTTACCCCATCCCGAACCCCAGGATTTGCTCGAAGCAGCTGTCATTAATGGACGCAAGAGAAGAATTAATTTTGAATAGACAAGACAGTAAATCAAAGTTACAAAGCCAAAGGACAAAATTCACAAATATTTTATGAACCTTCGATGGTTCAGTTGCATACTTAAGTGTATTCTAAACAATGTACTTGTATGTTTGACTGTTATGCTTATTATTGTCCGTCTGTCTTAAGTTACTATAATTATGAATATTATTTTGTCGTTCACGTCATTTCTACTAAAATGACTGGATTGTCCGAAACAGTTGTACAGAGGAATACGTTATTTGATGATTACACCTTTTTTTATGTTATTTCCGAGGTTTGGTTTATGTCCTCTTATACAACCGGATTTCTTCCCCATTCCATCTTTTGGTTTCCTAATTTTTATCTATCTACGTTTTTTTCTATTCCAAATTTATTTTCCTCATTGAGTCCATTGATGACGGTTGATTCGAAGTATTGGGGTCATCAGTGAGGTTATTTCATCGTTTGGTTTGTTTGACGTCATTTTTAAATGGTCATTTCAGTTGGCAAAGCTGCTCCCTTCGTTCAGTTGATCCTATTTCTGTTATTTACGTGTATATCCTAAAGACTATTTATATGGCAGAGCCGTATCAAACACATTTCAATTTGCAAATAATGATTTATTATTAAACCAACTGTTTGATTTTAAAAACAACCCTGACATATATTCTGTAAGTACATTCATTAAACGCAGATATATTTCTCTAATAGTGACCTCAATACATGCCTAGTACTGGGTCGACTTTCTGACTCTTACTGGCATATACTTTGTCATTGTTCACCTTCTAATAATACTACTATGATTCGATGAAGGGCTTCAGTTGAAAGCTCCATATATCGAGAAGGCTGGGTCCTGATATTTGTCCTTCTTATTGTTATTTGGACTTCGCGTGGTTTATTTCGGAGCTCAAACTGATGTCTAAGCCATCTTTCTTCGTTTTCCACCGATACAGAACTGTTTGGGTGTTTACTCTCCTGCAGTCCTAGTTTTTTCTTTTCTTCGTGCATAAACCTGACAGTTTAAGTTGGTTTAGTTGTTGATATTGTACCTCTACGAGCACACTGATTGTTTATCAATGTCACTATTCATATATTTAACAAATGTAGAATGTACTAGGAATCCACCATGTTTTCGTGTTTCCATTTGCGTTTTTAAATGTGTAAAAACGTTTTACTCCCTTAGATTCTGATGTAGGCGATTTATTGTTTGCCCATGTCCATGGACTTACGGCCTTAGAATATCGTCTTGGTTTTTCGATTTACTATTTTAGAAGATTTACTACGAAGCGCATTTAAAAAAATTAAATGTATATTTATACTTAATACTTCTTGTCTCGTACGGGAAGTAGGAAAGGAAGGTTGATGCCTCATTTACCTTTTAGACCATCCGCCTGCTTTCGTTCTTTGTGACCTTAGTCGGTCCGTAAGGCTTACCAGTCTCGAGGGTTGCTGTGACGTCAATATATTTTCTTTTTATTCCGTCGCTGATTTATTTGATTCAGCTATTGATGGTTTGTCAATGTCTCTCGTTCTGTTAATTCCACTCATCTTTTTTATTGCAACAGACAATTTATAAGATAGAATGGTCTTAATTAGCCGAGAACGGGGGATGCACAGAGAAAAACAAACAAAAAAAGGAAACTGAAAAGGAAACCTCATAAACTACTTTTAAGTAGAATTGTTGGTATTTCGCTACACGGTGTATGCATACAATCAACTGTCACTCCGAAATGTAGATCAGTAGTGTAAACTTAAGAAACATAAAACATGTATAACTCCATTAGTCGTCAAGTTCTGCAGCACTGTGACATTGAACGTGATATTAATTTATTTAACAGAACATTGTTGTGTTCGTCTCCATCACGAAAATCAAAGAGGAAAACATTTTCCCGCTCGTCTACTCTTTGTCATTCACCAGGCTTATCGCTCAATACATAAATCAATCATAATCTGGTTCTTTTGTAAACCGTCGAAACCATGAAATAAAGTTAATTTGCAAGTACATAAGCTTAGTTCAATACTTATGTTTGCATATATACACTTGTTGGCCTGTAGACAAAATAAAATAAAATTAATATGTAAGTACGTAAGCTCAGTGTCACGACACATATCTTGTATGGCATTTAATTGCTTAAAAAGACGTTCGTGGTGTTTTCTTTTTGGGGTTATTATATATATATATATTATATTTCCTGTATGCGTCCCATGTTTTCCTTTTGTTTGTCAATTTCAATTGTGTATCGGCTGTTGAATATCGTCTAATTTTTCGTATTTACTACTTAAATTGCATGTCTATCAAGCATGTTTATATAATGTATTGTAATCTTTTTCATCGATGATGTAATTGGCAAATAATTATATTACTTTTATTGTAGTTAAATTGACATTGGAAATATTGATTTCGTTATTAAACATTATGAGATACAAACAGCAGACGCATTATACAAATTCATTAACATCGACTCCGGATGGTATAACGGTACAAATACAGGAATTTTTAAAAACTACATACGAGGCTTTAACCTTCACAGTATGTGAACACAGTAAACTTCTATAGCTTATGTGAAGACAAGTGTAAGATCATCAGAAAGAATACACGAATAGTAACCATTACCGCTAGCTTGCTTGAGCCATGATATAGTCATGTCGCAACAAAGTACAAAACAAGTTGATCAGACAGGAATTGACGCAATACAATACATGATGAGTAGAATCAACAGAATGAGAGACATTGAAAAACCAACAACAGCACCAGAATAGAACTAAATATATTGACATCGCAACAATCCCCAAGACTTGTTATCCATGCGGACCGACCTAGGACGGTCACCCAGGACGAAACCAGGCGGAGTGGTTTAACTGGTTAATGATGCCTCACCGTTCCAACTTCTCGCATTAGACAAGAAGTCTTAAGTATGGACATACATTTGAAAATTTAATAAATACTCTTCATAGCACTGTCAATGATCTCGACAACCAATATTACGAAAGAACAAATATTACAGTAATGAGGATAGGGAAATGACGAGCCCGTACAATGGCGGTACCTCATATTCTACTCGGACTTTACATGGGATGTATATCGTACCCGGCGAATAATGCCCATGTACCTGGGATCGAAATCGCCCCCAAAAAGATATGCCGATATGTGTCTGACATGTTGCAAACGTTTCAAAGCAGGCAAAAAAAAGAAGTATTCAATTGAACCAAGATTATAAAACAAAGTGAATTGACGACCATCAAGCACGATGTTGTAAGGTGTTCTGAGATGCTGCACCAATCTTCTCTCTGTATTTACATTGTTGAATGTTATACAATTCCAGTTCCATTCTGTAAAATATTTCTTATAGAAACTTCCAATAAAAATACAAATACTAAATTTCAGATTGATAACATATTGGTAACAAAATTATTTATACAAGATATCTTGCTCTTTTAACCGAACTGAGTTGCCTACAGAGGACGGCAATAAAAGAAGGTTAACAATGAGAGAAAGGAAAATAGGGGAATCCCCCGATATGAAAAAAGAGTGTGTTCAAGGCGTGACCCTGGGGTCATAAATAGGTTACGCGTTTTGGGGACAAAGTTCAGCACTATAGCAAATATGTAACCTATTCACAATTTTGACTTCTTTTCCACAAATACTGGACCCTTTTCATCCAAACTTGGTAGTTGTCATCCTTGTGGGAAGGTTGTTCAGCCTTGTTCAAATGGAGAAGACCAAGTAAGTTGAAACTTTTGCATTCAATGGCAATAAAATTTGTTTAAACTACACTAGTTCAAATGAACGGGCTCGGCCCCAAGGAGCGCCATTTTGGTGACCAAAAGGGAGGAAATTTTACAAAATTTCAAAAATATTTTTCTTATAAACTAGAAAGTCTAGAGCTAACTTCTTTAGTATGTAGTTCTTTTAGGGCACAGAAAATCAATTCTGTTCAAGGTATGGTCCTAGGGTCAAAAATAGGTTACGCGTTTTTGGGTCAAAGTTCAATACTATAGCACATTTGTTAACTTTTCACATTTTCAACTTTTTTTCCTAAATCACTGGAACAATTTCATCCAAACTTGGTAGGAAAAATCCCTCGTGGCAGGGGATTCAGATTTCTTCTGGGGCTTGGTCCCCAGGGGTGGCCACTAAAGGGGAATTGGGTAAATTTGACAAACAAAATTAAAATCTTATAAACTTGAAGACCTACAGTTTAATGTTTTGACATAGAGTAACCTTAGGGCATAGAGAAAAAATTTGCTCAAGGCGTGACACTGGGGTAAAATAAATTATGCATTTCGGGGTCAAAGTTCAACACTTTTTATAGCAAATATGTCAACATTTTACATTTTTGGCTTTTTTTCCAAAAACAATGAACCAATATTATCCAAACCTGGGTGAAGGCTTCCCTGGGGAAGGGGGATTACACCTGTTTAAATGATGGGGCTCAGTGCACAGGAGGTTCACTTTGGGACCGAAAGGGGAACAGTTTACAAAATTTCAAAAATCTTCTAATAAACTATAAGGCCTAGAGTTTAATGTTTTGGTTTGTGATAACTTTAGGGCATCGGGAACCAAGTGTGTCCAAGGCATGGCTGTAGGTCAAAAGTATTAAAATGCCAAACAACTTTTCTTGGGCCTATTTAATCCAGGCGGACGTCAAGGCCCAATTGGCCTCTTGTTTACTAAGTCGGGGAAAGGCATCAAATAAGGTTACATTATTATATTGTTTGTTTGTTCATAAGGCTTAAACGTCATTATCAACTCATGTAAAGGTCATATCGAGACGGTGTTTGCTTGTGACAGTGCACATTTATGGCGACTTCATAGTGTTGTCTCAGTGCAATCACGCCCTGACACATTGCCATAATACTTTACTCTGTCGCATTATTCTGAAACCGAGACAACCAGTCCCTCTCCTGTATCAAATACTTGACGACTAAATTTGACTCTAACTGGGGTCGAACCCGCGACCTCCCGTCTACGAAGCGAATGCTGACCCAAATTATCTACCGAGACGGCAAAGTATTGCCTTAATTTTGTCTTCTACTTATCCAGTTAATACGAAATTGTGCATCAAATATAACTGAAAAGAAATTACAAAATCCACAACTCACGGGTTGTTGTTCAATTGAGAAGTAAAATTTCAATTTGTTGGTGTGTTAATTATTTTTTCCCATAAATCTCTCTATTTGATGTTAATTGTTTATTTAATCCACTCACTTTTAAAGATTATTCAACAATAAGGAGATATCTTAAATGCAACAGATGATTGAATATTCATACATTGACGCTTTAATGTATAGAATGTTGATGTGAATATTGTTATAATCTGACAAGCGTGACCACTGCCGCCGTGTATGGACTTTTATAATGGCCACAGCGGACGAAGCTAGCAACGACATTTAATGCGTATTCATTAGTGGCCTTGTCGTCGTGGTAATATATATATTGTCACACTTTACATAAAGAAATATGCGTTTATGGTTAAACGGTATTTTCTTATAGTCTGACATATCTCATTCGTAAAGTCCCAGTCCTTCATCATGTGTATGGTATATTCCAAGTCTGTCATTATTTTAAATCGCACAATTTTGTATATTTCCATGTATTATCATCTGCAATGTCATATTTCCAGTCCACCATTATTTAAGATAGTTTACTTTTAAGTCTACTATTATCTTAAATAGTATTTGTCCAGTCAACAATCATCTAAAATAGTATGTTACCTGTAATTTATCATCTTAGATGGTAAACCTCGAGCCTGTAATCATCTAACATAGCCCGTAGTCACCTTAACTGGTATAATTTTAGTCTGTTATCATGTAAGATGGTATACTATCTATCTCCCATAATACAAATAATAGATTCACAATCTACAATAATCTAATATTGTATATTTCCATCGACATCATCTGAAAAAGAATAATTCCAGTCTGGTATCGTCTTAAATTGTATGAAATAGATAGAATACCAATATCTAATTATCTTAAACAGTTTCCAGTCGGACATGAATATTAATTACATACATATATGCATTCCTTGTCTGGCTCAGATAAAGCAATCGCTTCGTGATCCGGTAGGCACGTTTTCGTTTCCAGATCGCGTGAAACCTAAGGCGTTAAAAGTAGTCGATCTTCTCACTCACTGATTATTAGCATTGAGGACTGGTTTATCGAGTGAAGTATCATAGCAATATATCTGCGGCGTGGTATTTCAGTAATATAGCACTATAAAGTCGACATAAGTGTTCACTGTCACAATCAAACACTGTCTCGATATGACCTCGACACGAGTTGAAGGGACGTTAAACCTAAAATGAAACAAACGAAATGTCTTACATTTGAAATAGATATAATACCAATCTGCAAACACCTGAAACCGTATACTCTAAGACTGCTATCGTCTTAAACTATAAACTCCTTGTTCTTATTCATTTGAAATAGTTTATTTTGGTCTGCCATAATCTAAAGCGAAATATGTTCAGTATGTTGTCATGTTAACCGATATAACATTAGGCTGTCATCAATCTAAAATAGGATTCCCAATCTGCCATCATCTGCTATCTACCCGTCCCCAATCATCTAAAGTGTTATATTCCCATTCTGGCATCGTTGCAATGTGTATATTCGAAGTTTCTGCAAAATGGTATTTTTTCGTAGTCTGCCACCCACCAAAACGGTATTTTCTAAGTCCGTCATCAAAATGAACAGTATATTATAAGTTGCCATCATCTTGAATAATATCTTCCAATTTAACGTGCCAAATATTAATAAATTTGCATAACTGAAGTTGTGCCTGATATGCTTTTGCAAAGACTATAGAAGGAATTGATTTTTTTTGTTGTTGCTTATTATTCGCCGGCGAATATATTTGTAATTGATTTGAGATATGCACATGAGATTGGGAGCAGTTCGCATTTTACATCCTGAGTTAGAATACTGTTGTAAAATGATTTAACCCCAAGTTACGGCAGTTTTGCTTTGTTAAATAATGCAACATAAATACTGTTATTTATTCAATGTGTCTAAATTGAAGAAATCTATTATGTTCACTATAAATAAGCAAAGAGTGTAAAACGAGAGTCGCAAACAGTTTTCTAAAAGATCCGGCAACGGTATCCGGAATTGCGCAGTATTGTGTTATCGTACATGTTCGATCCCCGACTTCTGCAGTACCTCTTTTTTATTTTTATTTTTTTTAATGATAAGTCATATTGATAATATATATATATATATAAATTTTAACTGTAATATGCAAATTTGATTACAATTTTTCATTCTTACTGATTTTTTCGAGAACCTCTTTCGTGCAGTATATTTATGTATTTCCGTAGTTATGTGTTAACACGCATTTTGAGCCTAGAAAACAACCTTAGCCATTGATAACCTGTGGTTTGATTTTGACCGAATAGAGTAACTTTGACACATGCATAAAATTACAATGAACAGAACCTACTTTGGGATAGGTCAGGTTTACATTTTGTAGTCAAATAACCTTACTTTCCCGGCGAATTTGATGCTTTGCATCAATGTTTTCTTGTATATACATGTATCTTAATAGTTTACTCGCAGTTACGGTACGAGAAAAAAAATCGTGCGTCAACGTACCTGTTTCTGTGTAAGACGGAATGTTTTAGTCCCATTATGGTATGTATATTATATTATGACTCGGCTATCGCCTTGTCTTGAGATATTTAATATACACACCGTTCCGCGATTGAGATATTTCTATCGTGTACAGAAAAAGAAACGAGATTTTTTATTCCAACTGTGTCATCATCAGAAAAAGTAAATTACCAGTCTGTCACCATCTTGTATGGTAAATTACCAATCTGTCATCATTTTTGCTATCATCTTAAATGATATATTCACAGTCTGCTATCATCTTAAATGATATATTCGCAGTCTGTCACCATCTTAAACGATATATTCGCAGTGTGCTATCATCTTAAAAGGTATATTCGCAGTCTGCTATCATCATAAATGATATTTTCGCATTCTGCTATCATCTTAAACGATATATTCGCAGTGTGCTATCATCTTAAAAGATATATTCACAGTGTGCTATCATCTTAAACGATATATTCGCAGTCTGCTATCATCTTAAATGATATATTCGCAGTGTGCTATCATCTTAAAAGATATATTCGCAGTGTGCTATCATCTTAAACGATATATTCGCAGTCTGCCATCATCATAAAAGATATATTCGCAGTCTGCTATCATCATAAATGATATATTCGCAGCCTGCCATCATCTTAAACGATATATTCGCAGTCTGCCACCATCTTAAACGATATATTCGCAGTCTGCTATCATCATAAATGATATATTCGCAGTCTATCGTCATCTCAAATAGATTATTCGCAGTCTGTCGTCATCTTGAATAGTATATTCCTAGTCCACCATCCTCTCATATAGTTTATTCCATTCGGACATCATCTGAAACAGTACAATCCTGGTTTTCTGTTATACAAGCTAGAAATTAGAAACAAAGGTTCACAGCATCTATATGCTTAGTGGCCAATAATATACGTACAGGCAAATAAAAATAAACATAGCCTAGTGAATTAAAAATATATTTTCAAAAAACAAGTTCATGTCATGGCCGTAACTAAGGTATCATAACAGCCGAGGCAGGGGGTATCGGGGCTTCCCCAGTGGTAGCCAAATGTTATGTATTTTTAAAAAATAATATACTACTGATTAAGTTACGGTCATGCATGTATTGAAGAAGACTTATGTAGTTAAGGTCAGATTGCGACGCATAAAAAAACAAATAAAAAATAAATAAAAACAAGTCCTGGTCATGTTTATTCTAAGATTTTTTCTGGGTTCCTTTATTGTTTCATTGTTTCCTTTGTAGACAACATATTTTTGCTTGGTTTATGACACATATGATTGACATATCAAAAGAATGTATTATGCTGTTTTTTGTCACAC
>JAUMGZ010017438.1:0-20101 GCA_032359645.1 Pododesmus macrochisma | reverse complement strand
AGTCGAGGATGTGGATAAAACAGTCGAGGATGTGGATAAAACAGTCGAGGATGTGGATACAACAGTCGAGGATGTGGATACAACAATCGAGGATGTGGATACAACAGTCGAGGATGTGGATACAACAGTCGAGGATGTGGTTAAAACAGTCGAGGATGTGAATAAAACAGTCGAGGATGTGGATACAACAGTCGAGGATGTGGATACAACAGTCGAGGATATGGTTAAAACAGTCGAGGATGTGGATAAAACAGTCGAGGATGTGGATAAAACAGTCGAGGATGTGGATACAACAGTCGAGGATGTGGTTAAACTGGTTTATAGTACACATATCTGTTTTGTTTTTCGATGAAAGTCTAATTGTATGCCTCAAGCAATAGATGTACGGTTAATTTCTAAGAAATAGATGGTTGGTATTGTGGCATATATATGTATGAAAACTACCTGTAAATGGAAAATAATAATTTCATAAGCATGAAAAAACGCATGTCAAGTCTCTAATGATGAGTGATAATACCCTACTCCGAGGCAATATTAAGAATACCCCACCGGAAATATGTACATGATAATTCAAAAAGCGGACAAAATTATATTCTCACGATGACATAAAGGGTGAGGTTTAATTCAATTCAATTGAAGATAGGTACAAATATTTGAATACGTGTTAATTTCACGTTCCATAGAAATAGAATCGAAGAGCTGTTATAGAACCTGTATACCTGTCAGGATCTTTAATTAAATATTACAAATATACACACAATAAAACAACAAATTTATTAATACTTCATAAAATCATTGTATGCATATCGATGTTTGATTTGAATTAGAACAATGTTGTTCGTAATTACATGAAACGATTAGAACTCTATATTTTGTCTAGTGATAAATAGGTCAAATGAAAATTAAATTCATATGAAATTTCAACCTTCCGAGATCAATTGCATAAACATATACACATTTGGCAGACAAATGTCCCACGTTAAAAGACCATCATGTTTTACGACTACAGAATATATACTAAATGCTTGTGTTTTAAGAAAGCTATCTTGTTGGCAGGAGTATGTGTGTTAATGATTTCTGGTAAATCAATCGATCAGCACACGCACACAAAACATATTGATTTGTCCCGTTTATTAGAACAGCAAACTCTCAGCTGCCTTGGCTTTCGATGTTTCTTTATGTTGATGTTTGTACTCAAACAGTCACTTTAGTATTCTACAACACACGACATGTATCACCTCAAAGTAAAGAATTTCCATGTAAAATACATCACATAAAACATGGCCGAAATGACCAGTGAGTCTCCATATATTTTGGTCTGACCACTAGTTGGGTCCATACTCTTTACAAAATGAAAGCACGTTTGATTAGCGACCGTGTCTACCTTGTATGAGCGACTCTCACAGAAAGCTTTACCGTTTGTATACAGTTTGTTAACAATTGCTCCTTTGAGAATGGCTGTACCACAAGCTTCATACCAAGCATTGCAGAACTCTTCACAGACGGTAAGATACCCTTGTACGTAGAATGTGAACTGATTTGGCGCACAGATGTAACACATCAGATAGTTTGTATATTTCTGGCACGCCAAGGAGGCACCTGGCAGAGGTTTGACCTGTCTAAATGTCTCCTCGATTTCCTCTTTCATACAACAACTGTTCCTATTAAACCAGGTACAATTTCTAAGATTAGGTTGTGGTTTTGGCGCGCGATTGTCGAAGAAGGAACAGTATTCGGCTTTCTTTCCTGAAGCAATGGTTCCCCAAAACAACGTCATGTAAAATCCCATCAGGAAGGACACCGATATTTGGTTGCACATAGTTTACTTTTGTCATATCTTCAGTGTGGAATTAATAATGCTTCATGGTGAACTAATGTGGTAATATGCAAAGACAAAATGGCGGCACTATTACAAGCCTGTGCAGAACGGGATCGATATTGCTATAGCTGAACAATATTGTGTTTGCTCTTGGCTTGTAACTCGTTTATCACATCTACAGCTATAGCTGCTGTGGATTCCCACGGTAAGAAACAAATATGTTTATATAATATAAGAGTCTAAGTAGCAAAATGTTTATATAGTATAAGAGTTCATTACCAAATAGATCTATATAGATTCTTAAATAATACTTTTCCTTTCATATGCTATTTATGATATAACAAGTCTGGAAGTTTTCATTGTAGCGAGCCTTTGATAAACTGATATGAAATGAAAACAACTTTAAGATACAAATATAAAACTTTATAATCAAATAACTAGAAACGTGCAACCAATAAAACGTTGTGATGCGGGGGTGTTTAACCAATAAAAGGTGCGATAGGTCATGCAGGGAAAAACTAACGAAGTAGCGATACTTATAGTTACCTCGCCCCTTACCACACAAAGGCATTCATGGCCGAGGCATGGGGTCTCGGGGCTTAAAGGCAGGCTCCAAGTCGGTCCAGAGCGAAGCCATTGTGGGGGTTCCCCTGAAGCTCTCAAAGAGCGGAAATCACGCTCAAAATATTTGTCCTACTATTAATACATATGACATCTAGCAAAATGTCAGCCGAATAGCTAGTTACGGCCATTGAAGCGATTAAATTAGTGTTACTTCGCTTCTGGCAAAGGCGAAATGTCGTGTCTTGGGAGACGAAATAACGAAGGGCGAGAAGTATGGCTCTGTCGCCCCTAACAGATCGTTCTTTTGCCCCTTACGAAAACGATAACTATCATTGTCCGCCTCCTACAACGGAAAAATGAACTGGCACAAATCAGCCATCAAATGTTCGCTTATAGAACACACTGGACTGACAAAATGTGTAAAATAATGGCAGTTTTAACATGGGAAATTGAAGCGTCCTTTAGTAGTAGGAGATTTTTTATAAAGTAATGATGTTTTATAATTTGTAGAATGGTATCTTCAATGACTTTTGGAACTTAATGGCGTGTATATAGATTCTTATACCATTGTTTATTTTATGAATGAATATAACATCAAAGAATATTGTTTCACAGGAGTTTATTTACGGAGGAATAGCCTTTTGCGAATCGTTACCCCGCCAGATCCATCCACACGTATGACATACTGGTCAAATTGGCGAACTTCAATGACACACACTGGTCAAATTGGCGCACTTCAAATGACACATCCTATTTTAACGGGTTGAGACTAGTCTGGTTTTGGATTCTGACTTGCTTACCGACGATAAGTTGGGGGTACGTGTTTGGTGTGCTCAATAAGCCGCTCGGCTGTCTTCATGTGGCGGTTTCTCGAGGTTTCCTCCCTCATTGATAGAGTATCACGCACAATACCGTGAGACTTGTAGCCACAAGGTAGGATTGGTATAAAATCCCTTATTGCTCTGCCGAAAACACACATGGCAGGAGATTATTTAGTGTCAGGGGTGTTCCGATATTGTAGCACCGCACGTCGAAAGGCAACACTGTCAAGCTCACCATTAGGACCAGTGTTGTCAGTGATAAATCATTTGACAGTCTTGACCCCGACCTCTGCCCGACAATTACTTTTAGAAAAAGCCCCGTGTCTTTAGAATGTCTGGTCGCTGAAGTAGTGAACCCAGGGCCTCCATCAGAAGTTAGCTCGTCTAGAATACCATAAGTGTCAAACGCGAGAACCAGATGCTCTACCGGATGTTCTCTCCACAATTGCCCAGTTAGAATATCTGTCAACAAGTAATTTACTCCTTTGTAGTGGAAAAAGTCGACACATACACACTGGAATGGACAGGTTGGGGATACAGGCGGTGTTGGTGGGGCACTCGGCTGTTGGGGAGTCATGCTGTTGCAATGATTGCAGTTGTTTCTAAGGGCTGAGATAGTTGAAGTGATCCCAGGCCAAAAGACGAATGTTTCAGCTCTTAGTATCATTAATGCCTTGGTGTGCGGAGTGAAGTGCAGTGATAATACCTGTCATAGAGATGGGGGGAATCACAATGCGGTCCTTGTATATATATATGACGACACCATCAACTGTACATAGGTCCTCGCGAAACTGATATTCACGTAGTGATTCTGGTATTTCATGGCGAAAGTTTGGTCTTCATTTAAAATCGTTGTTGGCAGCATGTATCTTCATGTTGACTGGAATTAAGTCACGCTTCATAACACCAAGTCTGTATGATGTCAGCCACAGGTTAGTACTGTATTATTAGTTAATCGAAGACCGCACCTTCGTACTCCTCTGGTTGCTTAGTAGATATGTCTGTCTTCGAATTGTTCTTGCTGCGACACAAAGCATCAAAGTGTTTGCACGTGTGATCGTAAGCTGATGTTCAGGGCTGCACGTTTGCCATGTCCCTACTTGTTACTCTGACATTTTCAATTTTCTTGATATCAATGGGAGCTGCATTTCTTTTGCAGCGGTAAGCCCTAGCAGCTGCCTCGGCACCTTACGAGTCAAGTAGTGATGCGGTTCGCTTACCAGCTTCGTTAGTTGTGATGCGGAACGCTTACCAGCTTCGTTAGTTGTGATGCGGAACGCTTACCAGCTTCGCTAGTAGTGATGCGGAACGCTTACCAGCTTTGTTAGAAGTGATGCGGAACGCTTACCAGCTTCGTTAGTAGTGATGAGAACGCTTACCAGCTTCGTTAGCCTCAACTAATTGAAAGACCTGTTCGAGGGTCATGTCTTGGTTTTTATCACCAAGGAGGTCCGATTGAATTTCAGGATCACTAAGGCCACGTGTGAGCACATCACGCAGAATAGCCTCAACATATTTACTTCTTGATCACATCCTGGGCATTTGATAACAAATTTACACAAACTATCCTGGCCTCGGAGTCTACCACTTTATAAGAATGAACAATCTCATCACGATCTTGAGTCATGTTGTGCCACCATGGTATTTTCCTCTCTGACGGCAAGAATTCGTATTGCTTTAACAACCTCTCCTGCTGACTTGTCCGTTTGTTAACAACCTGCAGTTCTGGTGAGGTCTCTTTGCTATTTCTCATCACAGCATTCCAATAGCTGTAGGGCAAGATCTTTGTCAGTGACTTCGGTTGCCTCGACGCATTCTTTCTATCTAGAGATGAAATGGTCTAGTCCTTACTCGATCCAGCTGAAGATATTGTGGGTCGTTTCACTTTCTCAACTTTGACTGAGCAGCTTGGATTGATTGAAGTGTGAATGATTGCATAAGTTGTCAGTTGTCGGGAAAGCATCTCCGTCATAAATGAGTAGGCAATACTGTTTTCAAATATCAACTATATTCGAAATCAGAAATGATGGAGATCTGAATCATAAAAAAACCAAAATATAACTTAATAACTGAAAACGATAATAAGGTATGGTCAAGAGGATATTCCTCTAGTGTTGTTCATGGCTGCTGTCTACCTTAATCTTCTTGAGTGTTCAATGAAACATTGAACAGCAATGCATATTCGTATATTGTTCGCATCGTCCATATCTGTCGAACCAGATAACAGTAATTCAAGATTGGGGGCAAAGTGTATATCGTTCATAACAGATTAAAGTGTGCTTGCTCTGTTGTGAAGTCCGTGTTTTGTGGAGGATGTTGGAGCGATTGTGGGTGGGTGTATTGACGATTTAAACGATTTGAGTGTTTCGATGTTTCTGGTATCTGTTCGAAGTCTGTCCCCGAGTTTGCAGGTGTCTGGTATATATCATATTTCCAAGGTTTGAAGTCTGTGAAGATCATAATACTAAATAATGTGTTTGTTTAACTAGGGCTCTTTCCTCTCATAAATATCATATTTATTATAGGTATGTTTCAGGCTGCATCTTTGTATTCCAGAGTATTTAACCAATATCGTGACAAAAGACCAAGGGAGAAAAACCAAACGAAAGGACAGAAAGAGAAGCGGTGACAGGAACAGTATAGTTTAAAAAGAATATAAGGATGACCTCATGCAACGGTGTCTATCGAACTTTGTATGGGGAGCTTTATCGTTATCGTGCCCGGGGGTATACAAAGTCCCTATACACGGGACCGCCAGCTTAGCTACCCCTCGGCTTCGAAGGAGCTGATCTTTGTCTGGTCTCTATCCTTCAACCTGTCTGACTTGAGTGACCCTATCAGGAGCACAAGTTCCCGTCAGCATTGGCCCTATGACATATAACAAAAATAGAATATTTACGAATGTAGAACATTAGCAGGTTCAAATGATGGAATTATATCAGGTAGCCTACGTGCATTTTTGACGGGACATATTTCAAGTTCAGAGGGACGTGACTTTCATAACATTAATGGACTATCCTTCATTTTATTTTAGGGAATAATTTTTAAAAAAAAACAACAACAAAAAATCAAATCCTGATAAGCCAGGGTTTTTTATTCGACAATATTTTAATTGTGTG
The DNA here is from genome assembly GCA_032359645.1 of Pododesmus macrochisma. Taxonomy (NCBI): domain Eukaryota; kingdom Metazoa; phylum Mollusca; class Bivalvia; order Pectinida; family Anomiidae; genus Pododesmus; species Pododesmus macrochisma. The sequence goes on along the minus strand of JAUMGZ010017438.1, from coordinate 13,778 downwards.
TTATTTCACGATTCATTGTAATGAAAAGAGTGTAATGTTTGATTAGATAGAAGGATCTGATTTCAATGTTTATAAGTTCTACAATAGCCTTTGACCCAAAAATGTGTAACCTAATTTTGATCCAAGAGTGACATCTCAACAATCTTAAGTCTCCATGCCAAACGGTTACAAGATATCAAAACCTAATATTAGCTCTACTTCTTCTTGTTTTTTACAAGAGAATTTTTCAATTTTGTAACATTTCCCCAGTTTTTACCGCCTAATTGAGCCTTGGAGACCGACACGTTTCATTAAATATGCTTCCTACAAAGTTTGGTTGAAATTTGGTTCAATGTTTTTATATAAGGCCAAATTTTTTTTCCCTTTAGGCCTAAGTCGAAAATGAGAAGAGTTTATTTCATGACGGATATTTAAATTTTAAATTTTTGTACTTTTATTAATTTCATTTGGGTTTAATGTCCCTTCAACTCGTGTTGTCTAGGTTATATGTAGACAGTGTATGCTTGTGACAGTGCAAACTGGTGCTGGCTTTATAGTGCTGTCTCACCTAAGTATAACGCCGCAGTCACATTGATGATACTTTACTGGCTCACATTATCTTAACATCAAGCCAACCAGTCCTCTTCTACCAAGAAATGCTGAGCGCTTATCGGGAGCGAGAGTGGACCTAATTTTAAAGTTCTTTTACTTTTTATGTTTTAAAGTGTACGCCTAAAAGCTTAAGAATGTAATCCATGTTGTTAAAAACCCTGATCAATAAATCGACAGAAAAATCAAAAGTTTCATTAATTATAATGAGCAAAAATAAATGAAACATGTTATTTAATATATGTCAAAACACATATATTTTACTAAAACGCTACCACCGATATCGCTCAAAATAGAAAATTTTAGTCAATATCTTTACGGGAAATTGTACGGGCAAGTAATCAAGTCAAATTTTAATAAACTATGGCATGCCTGCATGGTGAATATCAGCTGGTTCACACTAGTCTAAAGATAATCCACGGTAGGATCGAGGAAGGCATTGAATAATCTCGTGATAAAACTTTCACTAACTTATAAATCCGTTGATTCGATTCCAACAGTAAATAAAACTCGATCAGATCGCTAATGTGTACGTACGTAGTTCCGGTTCGTTTCGGTTAATCGTGTTTGCGCACGAGTAATTCAAAAACTTATAGTGGTTTTATTTATAAAAGTGTGGACAGTCGTGACAGACATATACATGTGTGCATACATAGGTATGTCCTATCAACAACCATGGGACCCCCACGACATGGTAAAGTTGAATGTAAAACTATTCGTTTACTACGTTAGTCCGGGTAATGCCCAGTTATATATATAGATCTATATCTCACTGGACAGCACACAGCAGTTGAGCATCACGTGGCTCAGCACTATATCGATTTTTTTTCTCCCCGAATACCTAAATAATCACGAATCGAAGTGCTCGTAGGTATTTTTTTATTACCATACACATAAATGACAATAATTATGATTCCTATGAACACCAAAACAAATATTAATGATTAAAACGACGCTGTATTTATTAACTAAGCGCTTTTTAGTCAATCCCTACTATCTATAGTTGTTTACATTAGTGACAGACCTACCAACCGTTGTTTTTATTCATACGCCACATATTGAAATGCAATGAATAAGGCAATTATCAACAACAAAGACAGAAGATAAAGAAGCAAAACGAAACAACATGACACAAGAAACACAAAATGTACAAACTTTCAACTTTTGAAAAAGAGAAATGGTACTACTTTCTGTGGACGTTGCAAACGGAAGATGTCAAAGGTCTTCCTACAGGACTTTTGAAAGTTTTGAGAGTATGTGAAACAGAGTAATACCAATAAGCCTGTGGCACACCAAAGGTGTACCCCTGGCTTAAAAAAGTAACTTCATTTTCTATATACAGTGCAACCTGCTCTAGGAAATACCTCTATAAAGAGACCATCTAGCTGTACATAAAGACCACTAAAATCAGGTTCCTTTAAGTCTAATTACTCTTTTTTTTACCTGTATATAAAGACCAACTCCATATAACGGCCACTTCTTTCTGGTCTCTTGGGTGGTCTTTCCTGTATATAACGCTGATTTTTGACCTAAAAAAACCTATTTTTGACCCGAGGGTCACACCATTAACAAACTTGAATCTCCGTTCCCAACAGTTACTACATACCAAAACATATAACTCTAGCCAATCCAGTTTATAAGATCTTAGAAATTTTGTCAAATTTTCCCCATCTGGGCCTCCCCAAAGTGGTGCCTGGGCAACATCATTTCCAAAAATTTGCACTCCCTTCCTCTATGGATGCCTTGGTCCAGTGGTTTTGGATAAGAAAACAAAAATGTGAATTTTAACATATTTGCCAGTGTTGGAACTTTGGACCCCAAAACATGTAGCCTATTTTTGACTCAAGGGTCACGTCTTCAACAAACTTGTTTCTTATGTCCTATAGTTTATTGTCTTGTATTATGATATTTTACAGGCATTTCGTTGTTGAGACTACGATATGTCATGACCAAAAACGAACATAAATTAGCCATTTTTTATACTCAAAGTTGGTACCCACCTTGTTGACCGACCACTCTCCGCCATCTTGAAACGACCATTCCTAAGCAGGTACAAGACAGTGAAGTTACTACCAACCAAAGAATTAAGCTTTAGGCCTTCTAATTTAGTAGATTTTTGAAGTTTTGTCAAATTTTCCCCATACGGGCCCCTTATATATATAGTGTTGATCTTTGACCCCAAAATGCGTGACCTATGCTTGACCCCAGTGTCACGCCTTGAGCAAACTTGGTTCACCATGCTCAAAAGTTACTACATACCAAAGCATTAAGCTCTAGGCCTTCAAGTTTATTAGTTTTTTGAGATTTTGTAAAATGTTCCCAATTTTGTCCCTGAAGTGACACCGAGCCCCTTAATTTCAACAAATCTGAATCCCCTTCTCATAAGGATACTTCCTACCAAATTTGGACCAATAGTTGCCAAAAAAGTCGAAAATAGGTAAAGAATATATATATAGCGTTGAACTTTGACCAAAGTCACACCTTAAACAAAATTGGTTCCCCATACCCTTAAGTTACTTAATACCAAATAATTAAGCTCTAGGCCTTCAAGTTTATTAGAAGTTTTAGAAATTTGGTCAAATTGCCTCCTAAGTGGCGACCAAGCATCATCTTCTTTTGAATAAATGTGAATCCCCTTCCCCTAGGGTTTTTTCCTACCAAGTATAAATGAAATTTGTCCAGTGGTTAAGGAGAAGTTGAAAATGTGAAATGTGATTTTACTAATTACTAATTTTAGTTTAAATTGGTCAAGTGGTTTAATAAAGATTTTAGAAATGCGATAAATTAACAACAATCAGGATTTGTATGGGTAATGTCCCCTAGGACTGTAGTCCAGATGGACCAAATAGTTTCACAAAAAGACTTTTGGTATGCTAAAAGACACATGTATAGCAAATTTAAGAAAAAACTGGACCATTAATTTTCACAATAGCCAGTTTCAAAATTACTACTGCTTCGGCAATTTTGAAAATTGTCGAGCTACAACTTTTTATTTAAAATGTGCATATGACATACTTAGGGCTGTTCCAGAATTAACCACATTCTCTCCTGATTTTTGACCACATGATTTTCAGATGCCTCACCACCCATCAAATATTAATAAGAACTGATTTAATACAAGGAATCCAAATGGTAAGCAAATCTAGATTACATCTAGACCACCAATAATATATCAATTCAGGGGCCTCCCAAATGGTTAATTCTGGAACAGCCTTAAGTTGAACTGCTAATTCTAATGTCTCTTTCTCTGTTGGTTCTTTAGGACAAGCTTTTCAAAATGGTGACCATCTTGGATTTCTTACGAAAATCAAATAGTAAAATGTTCTTTGCTGTAAGATTTGGGTATCTAAAATTATCAAGATTTACTGCCGTCAGGTAATTGACCTTGACAAAATCTCTCCTGATTTTTGAACAGTTGAGCTCAAATTTTGGCATTGTAATAAATGTGAAGGGTTGAAAAAGTGTTGGAAAAGGCCAAATTGGATGACATAAGCCATGTCAGATTCTGAAAGGCTGTCAACATGTGAATGCTTTTGGACAAAGGCTTCAGAGAAGTCTAATGTAAAGGTTTATGACAATGACATCCAAGACAGATATATTTGATTGAGATTAGAGAAAACTCTCCACTTGACCACAAATTAAAAACAACACAAACACAACTTTGAGGAGGGTCAAGTTTAATTGTCAGACATAAATACACTTTAGATTTTCATCATCTGTGTTTGCGATCAACAAAGGAAGTCGGCAGACAAGATTCATGCCACCCAAGTGTCGTGACAACGACTTTCGCCTTCCTCTTCATTTTTCTCATCTATGTACACAACGTTTAGTCCAGCTGTGAATAGAAAGTATGAGTAAGGTCAATATCACCGTTTTTCTATACATATTGATAAAATATCTGTATTAAATATATTTAAATCAACTCAAAATTTCACAAGTTCATGTTATTTAACAAGAAAAAATTTCTCATAAATTCCACACAAATTTTTGACCATTACATATAACAAAAGGGTTTTTAAAGATACTATAGTTGACCATGTTTATTTCAGATTTGGCAATCGTCATAGATTTCAGAGACTCTAGTCCATAATGCCAATTTCATCACTTTTAAGTAACAATTAGAAAACCTTGCCTTACAATTACTTATCTGTGACACAAGTTTTGTTTTATGAATATAAATTATAATATCTTATATAACTGTACCTTCTTAAATCCAATATCTGCAGCATACTCTCTGAAGCATCTTCTGCACATATTTAAGCCATATTTACGGATCAAACCATGTGTGTTTTTACATACTCGGCTGAAAGTATAAAATAAAGATTTGTTTGTAAATAAAACTTCTTTTGATTATGCCGTCAAAGTCATAGCGCTAATACACTTAGAAATAACAACTTGTTCTTCTCGTAGCTATAGGCTGTCCTTGTCAACATGGAGAACGAAAACAAGATCAGTCAGATTTGGCAATCGTCATAGATTTCAGAGACTCTAGTCCATTATGCCAATTTCATCATTTACCACATAAATTCTTGATACGGGTACTAACTTTATATATATAACTAGCTATCCATTACAAATAAACAATGGTAGTCTTCTGGCATTTAAAGTGATAATTTAAAAAAAATATTTATTATAAGATCAGATCTAGAGAAATTATTCATTTTTAATTTCCTTGAACATTTATAAGAAACTTGACAAAGACATACTCGAGAAATGATATAAATGAATATAATAGGATACTGTTTTGAATCTTCAATTACTTATACTGTACAAATAAAACATTTAAGTTATTTCAAATTTCTTCAAATTCTCTTCTCCTTTAGGAAGGTTTTTTAAGGAGAGAAGTCGATGAAAACATATTTGGTTGCAGTCCCCTACTATCAGATTTAGAATATCAAGAAATTATTGTGAATGTCATTTTGTTATTGAATATAAACCATGATACTATCTACATGTCCTATATGATTATATTATATCATTTAAGTCTGCGAAAAGGCTTTTGCAATTTGCTGTGGGCTTGTAAAGTTTGTGATATGAAACTTGTGAGGAAATTAAATACTAAAGCATGGAATACTTTTCATTCAAGTAAATTTTGTTTTAGCTGCTTTGGTTTGTAAATTGTATTTGTATGTATGAAAAATGATCAAATGTTTTATTCCTTTTATTCAGGATTTGATCATTTCATTTCAAATAATAATTCTATGGACATTTTGTCATCAGATTTGGCAATCGTCATAGATTTCAGAGACTCTAGTCCATAATGCCAATATCATCATTACAATATATGCATGAAGCATTCAGCTCATAATATACAGGCAGTCAATTCAATTGATCAATTTCATTACTAAGCAATGAAGACCCAGAAGTGCCAATACCTCTCCCTAAATTTTCCATTTGGTATATATAATATGTATTCCAACATTTCCTAAATGAAACTTGCAGCTCATGTATTAAACATACTACAGTACTATTAAAGCAAATACAAATCCCCCTCTCCAAGTTTCTATTTGGTAGGAATAATGACAATATCAAAATTAAATACAATTCTTAAGCTTCTTGCCTCTTCTTCAAATCCGTGATTGGTCCAAATGCTGGTTTTCTTTTTTTTAAGTGATTTTTTTTGTAATTATCGCAGAACATTTCTCCTTGGATGCATTGGTTTATAAATTATAATGGCAATTCTTACACTAGCTAACCTACCTCAGATCCTGTGATATATCATAGTATCATGATACAGAAGAAAATTCAAAGAACATAAATTGTTATTTTATCAATCAGATTTGGCAATCGTCATAGATTTCAGAGACTCTAGTCCATAATGCCAATATCATCATTAGAAGTATGAAATTGAAAACGTTTTTAAAATTTTATTAATTACTAACTGGTCTACAATTTATTTGATTTATCTCTTTGGTTGTTCTCTAAGCTCAAAGTTGTATTTGTCCATGATTCCAATCAAGATGCACTGGATTTTGAAATTTAAGGATTAGTTTGATATGAAATTTTCACCAACATTCAATTATGGCGAGTTATAATCAATTTAGTTGGAATTGACCGACCTAAACGATGAGTTAACGATTGAAGACTATAATTGGTGCAAATATCAAATTAGTTTTACATCTTTCTTCTGGGCACCAAAATTCACATTATAACATCATGTAAGTATATACCCTTACATAGCAAACAAATTTTGGCTGTTATCAGGACGTCAATTATATGTAGAAAAAACAACCCTCATAAAATCATACCCATTGTTTATGCGGGAAAGTAGTGGGCAATACAATAAAGATCAAATACAAGTCCCATCAGATTTGGCAATCGTCATAGATTTCAGAGACTCTAGTCCATAATGCCAATATCATCATATAACTACTCCCCTTTTCCATTTTAATAAGCAAAAACAATGCCAATATTTATATTAACATTCGTTTAATTTCTAAAGCTTTTTTCCCTTTGTCAGTTAGTAACTGTTTGCATTCTTTCATTGTGGTTTAACTTCCCTTCAACTCATGTTTATAATTAGGTCATGTCAAAACCGTGTTTGCTCGTGACAATGCACACTTGTGGCGACTTTATAGTGCTGTCTCACTAAAACATCACATAGAAACAATGACATGGTACTTCCTTCAGTCACATTATCCTGACACCCAGCCAATCAATCCTTCTCCTATCCAGAAATGCTGAGCGCTTAGCAGGGAGTGAGAAGATTATCTACTTTAAATGTCTTAGGGTTGACGCAGCCAGAATTCAAATCCCCACCTACCAGAACACAAAGCTAATGCTCTACTAATGAGCCACCAAGCCAGTTGGGACATATATTAACAAACGCAGCAAGTCTTGACAAAGCAGCTTTGCAGAAAACTCACAAATTGTGTTCTAAACACAACTTGTATGCATGATCGACTGTTTTTGTTAGCAAATACCTTAACATTGAAAAGAATTATCAACTTTTCATAATAGTCGACTGTTGTCTTCTTTGAAATCTGTGTTTATCGCATACATGCGTTTTTACATAACATCAAGCTAAGCTTAACAATTAAGGCACAATGACAATCTCATATCCTCTGGTTTTTTGCCTCCCAGTGACAGAATTGTCCAAAGTGTGACGTTCTTAACAATGTGACAAAACATTCATTCATACAATGTCACAATGGAATGGTAAGACAAAAAAAATAAATGACAGTTGACAACAACTATATATAGTCTCTAGCCAAACAGGAACAGCGTTTGTCTTCAAGGCTATGCCTTAATTAATTCACGTTGGTTATAGCAGTCTTACACTGCCTCATACCAGCCTACCTGAACATCTTTATAATATCGCAGCATCATACAGAAGAAAATTCAAAGAACATCAACTTTTTATCATTCAGATTTGGCAATCGTCACAGATTTCAGAGACTCTAGTCCATAATGCCAATATCATCATCAGAAGCAGTGATAACTTTACTGATTGAAGTATGTTTTTTTTTAAAAAACTTTTATTACATTTTAGTTATTGAAGTTCAAATATAAAATGGCCTACATCTTACTTTCTCTCAACCTCTATGGTCATTCTTTGTGATCATTGCTTTATTTTGATATCATCCCTATCAGGTACACTTGATTTTGTAATCTAAGTCAGTAGCGCCGATGTCGGGATGTACACCAGGCTGGCAGTCCCCGCGAAACTTGAAAAAACATTACAGGACAGAGGTCCTGTGACCACCAAATTTTCAATGGACCTTCAGGATATGTACAGGACCTTCCATTTTTTGAATTTTTTTAAAGATAAAACAGATTTTATAAGTATCAATGCCGCATTTCTATTTGTTTAAATTAATTCATTTATTTTCAATTTTAACAACTATCCTCATAAAATCGGTTAACTTTTCATTGACCACGTTTTGTTGTCAGAGTGATAAAAAAAAACTGCATCCCTACCATTTCTGATGAATTGACGACACATTATCATAAACTTTATGTGTTTATCATTGTTTAAAACTATTCTGCAAATGATCACTACAAAAGTTTCCGACATGATGAAAACAAACATGATCCAAAATTTACAAGAAACAAGAACGAAGCAACTTTAAATGCAAAATTATAATCAAACAAGTATCAAAACAACAACCAAACACACATAACGTTCCTAAGAAAGACAAGAGACAACTATGTACAAAGCATACAGTAGACGAAATGTATTGTTAGTAGCGAGAGGTAACGCAAAACCAAAAATAAACGTTACCAAGCACAGCGCAAGACACTTGTGTTACAAACAGTTTTCATAGACAAAAAGTTACAAAAGAGCGATAAGAGACAAGGAAACATACATAAAGCAGATCAAAACTTAACAAGAACAGCCTGCGAGACAACCAACCACGACACTGCACCAGAAAGATAATGTGGAACGCAGCAAACAAAAATGACTAGCGGTATCTGTACTCGCATATCCGGAAAGGGTGACTAACTGTATAGCGTCCACATATATTTTCACCGGTCGCCACTTTTAGTGTTAGTGTTTACTCGGGAATTAAGCAGTCGCAAAACGGGATATCAAATTAAACTATTTTAGTAGCCCAGCTGTAAAATTGGTCCCAAATTGCGACTGGGTGTCTGTTAATATTACATCCCTGCTTTACAGGTCAAGAGGTCCTGTAAAGAAAGGGAAAACACAGGACCTCCTACATTTTACAGAACATGTCCGACGGTCTGAGGATGTTTCGTTTGGACTGGTATTATGAATCAGTCAAGGATGGGAACACAAATTATAGGACCTAGTTAACACAGAACTTATGTTGACAGTGACGCTGTTAACAATAATCATGGCTACGATAACTTCGCTTTTGACTGCATTTCAAGGCAAAGCGAAGCAAATCTGTCAAATTTTAACAAACCCGACAATTTTTCAATATCAGGAGATTTCATTTCCCGATCAGGATACCATGAAACACCCTTCAATATTGAGAGTTTCCCAACAAAATTAGGATGGTTCACATGTATGGCAACTCCCCCTATATTGTGTATTGGAATTCAATGAAATTTCACACAATGATAGTACACCATAGTAACATGTGCATGAAGGAAATTATTTTTGTTCTGATATTTTCAAGGGGAGATAATGAGCCTTGATTTGACTTGTACATTTAGTTATTTACATATTATAGATCTCCTCTTACATCCTTCAATGGACTACACTGTTCAATCAATTTTAAGGAAACGATGAAGCAAAATAATTCCATTCAAAGGGGATGATTTGCCTAAGGTAATAACAAAAATTCAATCAAGTTGATGTTATGAAATACATATCTTGGCGGAAGAGGGGGGTATTAGTCAGCCAACGACGGCTCTAGTTTTAGTTTCGACATTTAGATTAAAACCAAACTTAGTTTATTGATTTCCTTTTAAAAGTGGAAATCCTTCCTGATTTTGGGATTTATAGGCCAAGGTCACAGCTACTTAAAATTCAAATATGTACTTGAGTACCAGTAGGATATTTAAGTTTCATTGATTTGAATAAATCCTTTTTTTTTACATTTCTTACAAATGATGAGCACTATGTGACAGTGTGCAGTGCACAAGAACAAAAACTCTTTGCAGAATTATCTCCCTTTTAAAAGGAAAAAACTTGGTCATTCTATCACAAGTGCTTGTCAGGATCATAGCTCTTGAGCTATTTAAAATATTTTAATGGAATTTGGTACGAATAACAAACACTACAAGATAATTTGCTGTGCACAATAACCATAAATCTTGGTCCACTATACTTAGAACTATCTCCCCTTTAGAAACTTATTCTTTCACTTATGCTTTTTGTTCGGATGAATAACTTTTAAACTTTTACTTAATGAAACTTGATAAACATGTTTAGGATATTTAGGTGACATGTTACAAGCAAAGTTATTGCCTTTTTGTATAAAAAGTATTCTTATTCTGCCATGAAATTGTATTTTTCTGTTATTATTTTGTCTATGTAGGGGATGTTTTCTACCCCCAAGCACAAGGGCAGGTATTTCCAAAGTAACCGTTGCAATATAGTAACATACAGTTATACTAAATCTGGTAGCCTGTGATTCCCTCTTATTGGTAGACACTTTTCTAGCTGAAAGATTTACCTGTATTGACAAAACATGATCCTAAATCAGGCATATTTTGTGGAGCATCCATCACTTCCAGTGATTCACTTGTTTTTATTGATTTTAAGGTTCAAACATCAAGGCCACTGGTATTTAAAATAAAAATATGCAAATTGCATTTGGTATATGAATAATGTTTTTAGTCCTTTATTTTAATAATGAATGTATTGGTCATAAAACGTCGAAATCACTATGCTAAAACAGAAATATGTGCTTGAGATATAGGTCATGAATTATCAGAAACCATTTGTTTTCCTTATCAGGTGTTTCAGCAGAGTGGCTCATTGATGAGGATACTGAAGATTTGAAACCGGAACATAGAAAGTTCAATAGCACCAGTAATTTAAGAGGAAGAATCGACAAAGGACGTGGAGGCCAGCGTGGAAGGGATGGGTATGGTCTTCAAACCAAACAACATAAAATATGGAATGAAAAAGGATCACATAACATAGGCAATGCATCTGATGAAGATAGTTTTTCAGACTCTGAAAGTGTTTCTTCGGAACCTGGGAGAGGGCGTAAACAAAGAGGTAGAGGAAGAGGTCAAAGAGGTCAGTATCGGGGAAGGAGAGGACAAAACAATACCAGAAGATATGCTGATGAAAATTCAGAAGAAGACACTGAAGATTCAGACCACTTAAGTCAGTATAGTGGAGGAAGCACACAGAATCTTGGTAGAATAGGAAAGCCGATGGAGGAAAGGCAAAGAACCAACTCTGATAATGTTGATGAAAGCGTGGACGAGAATGAAGTGTTTAGCTACTTGGTGAAGGAATCAAAGGGACTTGTCGACTTTGAAGAATTTAAGAGGAGCAGCAACATTTTTACTCAAGATGTAGACATTGACCATTGGTTTAAAGATCACAAACGAAGATTTAGGCTCTTTATCAAGGGGAAAAAGATCCTTTTTGTTTCAGCTTACTATAGGGACGCTACTTTATGTCTTAACTATAATGGCTCATATGGGAGGACAAAGCTCTGCAGCAAAACAAATCATTGTGAACATTTTCATATCTGTAAAAATCTTATTAGTGGTTTTTGTAGATTCCAAGATAACTGTAGATTCTCACACAGCTTCTACAAGAACAACAAGGCCCGTGTTAAGAAGCTGGGATTGGATACATTCAGTGAAGAGGATATTCAGGTCATTATTCGTCGCAGATATCCACAGTTGTGTACAGAGTTTCTGCAGTTGGGAACTGGTAAATGCAGTAAGGAAGATAACTGCCCCTATATCCATTTGTGCCCTGGGTTTGTTAGAGGGAAATGTCTTGCAGTAGACTGTCCACTAGGGCATGTTATTCAGACACTGCACAATAGATGGGTTCTTGATGTGTTTGAGTTAAATTCCTGGGTTGAAAAGAATAGAACTTTACTTCTGAAATCCATGTTGGTAAACAGTTCTTATCTTAGCTCAACTAAAAATGAAGATGACGACGACGATGATGAAGACAAAGACGGAGAAGATGGCATCAGTGAAGAAGAAACAGTTAAAGAGCAGAAGCCTAATACCACTCCTGAAGAAAAGTGTAGTCCACAGAGGGTACCTCATGGCCTAAGCTCTGTGCCTATATCTAGGAAGGGAAGATTTGAAAACATGGCCGAAAATGACTTTACTTCATATGAAAGTCATGCTGTTAAAAGTTATCAAGGAGAACAAATGGAAGATGCACTACCCACAAAAGTCTCGAAACAACAAAAAGGCACTGCAGTAGAAACAGGTGCAAAACCTAAAGAAGTAACAAAACCTGAAAACAAAAAGAAGAAAGCGCAACAGAAGAGTAAAGAAGTACCAAATCTACCAGCAGAGCAGAAACAAACATGGCTGGAAAACAATGCAGGTGACATGCATATTTGCTCCAAGTACATAGAGGGCAAATGCCAGATGTGCACAAAAGGACACCACCCTCCTCAGTGTTTACCTTATATGTGGCAGATAAAGTTTACGACTGAAACTGATGGTCCCTGGACCTGCTTTGATGAGGAAAACAATCAAGAGTTGGAGAGAGAATTTTGTGAGTTAAACGAGGTGACTGATGTTGAGGTGAGTTCACATGTCGGTACTTTTTTTCCTCACTCAGGGTGAAATTGAAATAATATCTTTCTGCCTTCTGTCAATATGCCTTATTCTAAAAAAATACCTGTCTCACAGTATAACCAATATTTACTATGGACAATATTGCTGGTGTCCCGATTTTTGTTCTGCTATTAATATTTTAACAGGTTTTAATGTCAAGTAATTCATGTAAAATGGTTTTATCATTTCAACTTAATTTACTATGTATATAATTGTGTGGATGTGCTATTGCCTCTGATAGGTCAAACATTAGATATTGTCTGATTTTTGCCAAATTGTTTATGAAGATGTATTAGGACATTGTGAAACAAAGTGCATCTGATTTTTAGTCCATCTGGACCAAAGGTCCAAGGTGGACTTTTCTTATACAAATGCAATCCATCTGTCGTTTACTTTTGCTTTAAGCGACCACTAAAACTGCTGGGCAAATTTGGATGCAGGACGCATCCTTGAGGGGGGGATTCAAGATTGTACAAATGAAGTCTCTGACCCTCTTAAAACCAGGTAGGCGGTGCCAAAAGGGGTAAATTTGATAGTATTCCTTTGAAAGACATCTCCTCTGAGACTAGACCAGCACGGTGGCCTAGTGTTTAGGGCGTTCTTTTCATACTGTTAGACTGGTGCTAGAATCCACGGTCATGAGTTTGAATCCCTGTGGCATCAAACCTAAGACATTAAAATTAGGCAATCTTCCCGCTCCCTGCAAATCGCTTAGCATTACTGGGTAGGAGGAGGTCTGTTAGGCTCGTTGTCAGTATAATGCGGCCAAGTGAGAGTATCATTTCAATGTGTCTAGCATGATATTTCAGTGGGGCAGCACTATAAAGTCGCCTTACCTGGACAGTATGCCTTTAAACAACATCTCCTCTAACAGTACAGGGCAAATGTCAACCAAATTTGGCAGGAAGCATTCTTAGGGAAGGGGATTCAAGAATGTACAAATTAAGTTTCTGACACTCCAGGGTGGGGCCAAAAGGGTCAAATTTGAAAAATATGCCGCC
>JAUMGZ010017327.1:0-20103 GCA_032359645.1 Pododesmus macrochisma | reverse complement strand
TTCACATCAACTTATGTATTAAATTTGACCTGTAAAACGGTTTTCACAACATAACAGCTTCATACATCAAATAAAAAAATGATGAAGCAATAACTATCTGTTTCTAAAATACTCATTACATTTAAAAATAGATTTCTCAGTTTCATAATAAGTTGCTAATTTTCTTTTAAACTCCACACAGGAAGGTTTGCCTTCTCTTAACCGACATTGTTAATTATACTCTTTTATAAGCAGCATGATTAAATTTTCTATATGAGATTTATCCACCATTCCAAGAATGTTATGTTTTGGAGATTAAAGTTGGGAAAATTAGCATTTGAATCAGTTAAAAAGTTTTCAAATGATACAATAAAAGAATGAGGATCAGATTTAACCTCAAGTAGAGGTTGGGGAGAGGAAGGTTCATAAGGGGCAGGGCAATCTTTATATAGATCCATACTTACAAGAAAGTGTCCCTAGGAGAAGGGGATTCAGATTTGTTCAAATGAAGGGGCTCAGTCCCCAGGGGGCCAAAAGGGGGAAAATTTAACAAAATTTTAAAAAATCTTCTTCTGATAAACTAGAAGTCCTAGAGCGGAATGTTTTGGTATGTATTAACTTTAAGGCATGGTGAACCAAGTTTGTTCAAGGCATGAACCTCAATCAAAAGTTTTCAAATGCCAACAATTTACTTTATAGGCCTTTTTCAACCATATGATTGCCCAATGGGCCTCTTGTTTTGTAATTGACCTCAGACTTTAAATTTGGAACCAAATGTAAGAATAGTCAAATGTACTGATTCATCATGTTTACAATTTATTTGAGAATTTAATTGTGATTTATGAACGTTCGATGAATAGATTGGTCCACATGCAAAATTTTGTGCAGGGATCAACCCTATTCATCACATCATGAACTTTACTAAATCACAATTCAAATCTTATATTCATATTTTCTTAGTCATATTTTTGCGGGTTTTCAGCCAATTTACATCACAGACTGTTTTTGTGGTTTTTCAGTGGGATAGTTGAAAAAGTGAAACTGCAGTTAAGTCCAACCCACTTGATCTCGTCAGTAGAAAAAAAAAAGTGCGTGGAAGATTCGTTTCTTAGTTCAAAATTCAATTTTGAAAGGTTTACTACATGACTGTATAGATTAAAAGTTTGTTATTTTAGTCATGTCAAGGAACTTTCACTATTTACTATGCAAGGTGCCTGGTAACCTAAACACGGCGTCTGTATGTAAACAAGAAAAAAGTAGTGACAGTACAAAACACGGTACAGTATTATTACTGGTACATAGCTTAAAGGTCGTACAAGGAGCAATTAAAGTTATTGGCAAATGTATCTTGTCGACTGTCTGAAGGTTCATCGGATGCATTATTTATAGTTGTATTATAAATATTGTGTTTTGATATATTTGTTTTTTTTCTTTTATGTTTACAAACAGATGTGGTGTGACAGGATATGAGCTGGGCTTTGCTGTATGATGCAGAAGGAAGCACAAACTTATCACCCACTGCAGGAATATTCTAGAGCACATACATGTGTACAATAAAACAGTAGTATTGTTTTAAGACAACTAGACCACAAGGAAGCTGGTGTTATCATCCAATTATAGACATCGTGACATGCAAAGTGTATGTAGGTGTTGTAAGAAGGACCTGTGTCATACATTTTCCTTGAATTTGAGACTGATTAAATTATAAATCGACCTGTTCTTTAAATTAAATGCAAAGACAATTTTCTACCTGAACAAGAGGTGTCATACAATGTTTTTACTAACATTATTTGAATTTAAATCATTGAATAATGGGAAATGATTCATTAGATCCGCCGATAAAGAGGGACTTTGCTGTTGGCATAAAGTTTAAATCTGACAACAAGATCTCTGAGGGCAAACAATGGATCTATGAATATTTACCAGGTGCTCATCATGAATCTACTAAAATTATAAAAGAATTGAAAGGCGAGAAAAAACACAAGGATGATCCTATCTCTTCACATCAGCAAGAAAGCAAGAAGCTTTATGATAGAAAACATTTGTCAAAACAATTGCTAAAAACTGAGGAAAAGAAACAAAATGTGAAGAATCAAAAAGCAAACAATTACAGAAATGTCAACAGAAAATTTAAAAAAGACAATGAGAAAAGTCATGTGCAATGTGACAAAAAATCAGAAAAAGACAAACGGAACCAGAATCTGGCAGCACAAAGGCCCCCGCTTAATAAAGGTTGTAACAAATCTATAAAGCAGAATGATAGGACTGATAACGCTGGAGAAGAAATAACAAATGATGATGCTAATTTAAGACCACATGATAGGTAAGATTATATAAACAGGGATGTAGACACTCTGAGGTAAATTGAGGCAACTGCCCCAGTTTGTTATGAATTTTTGGAGTGCCCAGAAAATTCAATATTAAAGACATTCCACTGATAACATTTTTGTTTCAATTTCCTTTCTGGCTGTCTCCCTTATAAAAACATGTAAGAGGATTTCTTCTGTAAAACGAATATGTATTACTGATTAATAAGAATGTCATGTGCCACCACAATACTTTTATAATCTTGTTGTTTTAATATTGTTGCCATGCATTATGTAAATTGTTTTCATGGATCTGTGTGACTCCACAATGAATGTGACCAATCTTAAGTGTTCTCCAACACATGTATGCATGATTGTGCTATATGGAGAAGAAACAGTTTTAATAATCTATGGCCAAGCATCATTTAAGTAAACTCTGATATGCATTGTAATGTCACTTGCCATTACATTTTGTAAAATGTGGATTGTAATATGTTATGTACTTGGAATTCAAAATACTTGAATAAAAAGAAATTCCATATTACTGTATTTATTTCATGAAAAAGAATTTGTTTTTACATTTAATTGCTTGATACATTATTTTTCTAATGTTGAACAAATATTTGTATTTCGACGTACATGTATTTATCTTTGAATAATAAGAATTTGTGTTTTCATTAGTGGGTCTACCAACAATGGATCACTTAGTCCTGAGAACTCGACAGATACTGAAGCAGGCAGCTATCCCTTCTGTTCAGAGGAGACCCCACTGAAGGAAATTATCGTTTGTGCCTTAGAACATGAAGATGACTCGGAACAATTGTTGGAAAGCATGGCAGATGACAGTTTGAAGGAGGAGTCCCTGAAGGATTTAGGTCAGGAAAAATGTGTAGAAGCGGCAGAGTCCGATTGTCAGTCATGGGTCAAGGATTTCACCTCAAAAGAAAACAAAGACAAGAAAAATGATCAAACTTTGTTCCCCGAACCAGAAGTCAGAAAAGAAAAATCCATTATGTGTGTACTTAAAAGTGAGAAGACTTTGAAGATGTATGGTGATTGCAGCATGGATGATGATTACAGGAGAGCTTTCTGCAGTATTGATCAGTACCACTCTGTTGGTATGCAGTCTTGTCTTGGAGGACAATCCTCTGATTTCAATTGTCCATCTTTCTCTTATAAGAACACTTGGACAGACTTCTGGAGAATTTATCGTCTGCTGTGTCACATCACAGGTACATAGATAAGTTAATATTGCATGTGAAGCTTTGTTATTGTCTGAAGTTGTTTGTCCATCTGGACCAAAGGTCCAAAGTGGACTTTACTGGTACAAATCCCATTCGTCCATTCGATCTTTTCACATTTTCAACTTCTCCAAAACCACTAGACTAATTTCATCCAAACTTGGTAGGAAATATGCATAAGGGGAAGGGATTCAGATTTGTTCAAATGAAGGGTCTCCGACCCTAGGGGTGGTGCCACTAGGGGCCAAAAGGGTGAAATTTGATAAAACTTCAAAAATCTTAGAATAAACTAGAAGGCATAGAGCTTAATGCTTTAGTATGTAGTAACTTTAGGGCAAGTTAGTTCAAATTGTGACCCTGGTGTCAAAAATAGGTTACACATTTTGGGTCAAAGTTCAACACTATATATTTATAGCAAATAGGTTAACTTTTCACATTTTTGAAGCCTTGTCCAACATTACTGGACCAATTCTATAGAAAGTTGGTAGAAGTCATCCTTAGAGGTAGGGGGTTCAGATTTGTTCAAATAATGCTTAATTCTCATCTTGCTTTTATTGCGTCATTTTTACCTTAAGTATGGCCAATGTGTGAGCATGTGCTCAGGGGTAAACATTCAGCATAGGCAAATAAAGTTATATTTACAATGTGTATGTGATAGATAAATGGTTTAAAGTTGTTATTGTTTGAGTGTTGTCAGGAGGCTTAATGTACATTTTCATCTTGTTTTCTTTAAACAAGTGATTTATGTAGAATACATTTTAAGCAAATTCATATGTTTTAAATGAATTCTTGATTCATGTTTTAGACAGCACACCTGATGTTTTGTTGGAAGGAGAAAAGTTAATACACCAAAAGAACAAAGTTATGATGGCAGTCCTGTATAAATCTAAAAGTTCAGTCATTAATGAAAAATATGGACCACAAGATGAGAAAAAGGATCCAGAAAGCAAGGACAAGACAAACGGACCAGAAGACAATAGATTGAAACATGAAGAGGAAGACCAAAATGGACCAGAAAACATTGAATCAAAAGATGAAAAAGACACGGATGAGAAAAATGAAGATAATAGGCTGAAACATGAACAGGAGGACGAAAATGGACCAGAAGACATTAGGCTGAAGGATGAAATGGAAGGCAAAAATGGACCAGAAGACATTAGGCTGAAGGATGAAATGGAAGGCAAAAATGAAACAGAAGATAGAGAGCTGAAAGATGAAAAGAAAGACATGGATAAGAAAAAAGAAACAGAAGATAAAAGTCCTCAAGACATTGAAGAAAATAAGGAAGAGAATAACGGATCAGAAGAAAATAGACTGACACATGAAGAGGAAGACACAAATGGACTAGAAGGTATTGTGTCAAAAGATGAAAGGGATGACAAAAATGGGCCAGAAGACATTAAGTCAAAAGATGACGAGAAAGACCAAAATGGACCAGAAGACATTGGGGTGGAAGATGAAAAGAAAGACCTGAATGAGAAAAATGGACCTGACAATTATAGTCCTCAAGACTCAGTAGAAAACATAGATGAGAAAAATATATCAAGAGAAAATAAGAATGAATACAGAGATAGAAAGAAGGAAGAGGACTTCGAAAATAAGAATGAATACAGAGATAAAAAGAAGGGAGAGGACTTAGAAAATGAATCAGAGGTGAACATTGTTGGAGATCCAAAAAAAGAACAAGTGTGGATCAATTTACTAGGGAAGAAAATTGAAAAAGGCAAAGAGAAAGGTAAGATCAGAAGAAATGGAGCGGAAAGGAATGCAGTAGATGAAAACACAGATGAATTCCAGTTGAATGAGATGAGAGAGCGTTATGTCAAAGAAGCATACAAAAACAAGCTTTCTGACAATGCAGCGAAAGAAAAGAAAAGGAAAGTTAAAATTAGATTTGGAGAAAAATGTAAGGACAGTTCAATTGGCGAAAGACAACAAAAAGGAGAAGCATTTAAGAAAAAGGGTCCAAGAAATGATTTTCTGAATGATAGAAATGAAGATGAATATTACCACATGTCAAACCAACCTAAGAGAAGTATACCTGAAGATAAATATGACCACATGTCAAACCAACCTAGGAGAAGTATACCGATAGTCAATAATAGGAAACAAGGCAAATATAATGACAGCAGAGATAAACCAGAGAAACGTCAATCTTCTGTGAAATGTGAGAAGAATATTGACTTCCAAGAAGACGTCACACCAAAACAACACTCTAATGGAGGAAAGTGTGACAAGGAATATAAAAGAAAAAGGAAAAAACTGTATAGTTTTAGCCAACCCAAGGGAGACAATTGGATTGGAGAACAATATGATGGTGTTAATAATGAACTCAGTGGTGGAAGCAACAACAAGGTAAATGTAGTGAATAGTAGGTACTTCACTATTCTACTTAATGTATTAATTCAAACTGCTCTTACATTACAGTTTCGAAATATGACTTCATCTAGATATGACATCATAGTCGTGCTACCAAAATGTATAACAAACATATGTTAACATTTCATTTAATATTAATAAATAAATTTTTAGTTCATTCTAAACAGTAAAGTTATTAATAACCGGTAGTCAAAAATATGCACAAAAGTCACTGAAAGTCAAAGCTGTATTGCAGGTCCTCATATGTGTACATGGGGCCGCGGTTGCCTAGTGGTTAAACTCGCCGACTTGTAATCAAAAGAGCCTTTCACTTCCTAGTTCGACTTCCGTCTGGGGCGTGCTAGTGTGAGAAAGTTGCTAGTGACTTGCAGTAGGTCGGTGGTTTACTCCAGGTACTCTGGTTTCCTCCACCAGTAAAACTGGCACGTCCGTAAATGACCTTAGCTGTTGATCGGACAATAAGCCCTTAATACAAACAAATCATATGTGTACATATATCCCGAGCATCTGTTTCTACCTGTACCAATACTGATATTTTGTATCCTAGTTATTTTTTATGTTGCATACTTTGTCAACTAGGCGTACACAGAGCTAATCTCCAGCTACTTTTATGAATGGCTTGTTGATTCTTGTTTTAAAAGAAAATGTAAAGACTTTATTTGCTATTAAGAAACTAAAGATATTTTTGATATTTGTCTTATATGGTAAAATATAACTGTTGTATTATTAAAACATGATATATATAAAGGATACAAGAATGCCTTCAAATTAAAATATCTGTACGATACTTTACAGACGCCATTTCTTGGAGGAGGACACAGAGGTAAAGGTAAAAATAACAGCAAGGAAGACTTGAGGAGAAATGATGAAGAAAAAGACATTGATGAACAGGTAATAGCTGCTTGTTTCTATGGTAACTGTAAACATAATCATTTACATGTGACATGGTGTTTATAGCAGAAGAGTTAAGACCTGACATAACTTTAGAGAGTATCATTTACTTAAATTTTGAATAATAAGAACAAATTAATATTGATTTATAACAGCTTTAAATCGCCTACATTATTATTTTTCACTCACAATTTTCGCTTTTGACATCAGTATTCACTGCTAAAATGAGGCAGTTAACACTACTTTTTTGTCATATAGGGCATTATACAGTTATTAAAAGCATTTAAAGATTTCTCTACACATTTTCTCTCCCATGAAAATTTCAAAAAGTTGGCAAGTATGAGCCTTACAAGTATGATCATTAAAGAATATGGAAATTAAAGTGTGTTTCATACTTCTATCCTTTTGGAAATATCTTGGTCTCAACCTCATTGAAAAGATTTGAAGTTTTCTTTGTCAGTTCTTCCATTACATGTTTTTCTTTATATGGGGCCGCAGTAGCCTAGTGGTTAAAGTTGCCGACTTGTAATCATAAGAGCCTTTCACCTCCTAGTTCGATTCCCGTCCGGGGCGTGCTAGTGTGAGAAAGTTGCCAGTGACTTGCCGTAGGTCGGTGGTTTACTCCGGGTACTCCGGTTTCCTCCACCAGTGAAACTGGCGCGTCCATAATGACCTTAGCTGTTGATCGGACAATAAGCCCTTACTACAAACAAACAAATTTTCTTTATATGAAAGAAAAAACAAATGACAACATAATAGATTTGAGAATATAAACCAACCATCAGCCAACTGCAGAATTCAAAACAGTTATAAAAAGAAAAATATTTCAAAACTGATTTCAATTTTATCTTTAAAATCTTTCTGCTACATTGTACATGTAGTCTGCCTTAGTCTACAAATATATCTTTAAAATTACCATTTCTGAATGTTTCACAGGCAATATATCATAACCATTGTACATCCAAATCAGAATCAAAGACATTTTGTTTACATCAACAAAAGTTTAATTGTATTAACTTTAACAAACATTTCACCATTCTCTGATAGGAAAATTCTGCAAACAAAAACAGTGAAGATGGACAGTCTGGACAAACAGCCGAAAATGAGGAGAAAAGTAGAAATCTAAATCCTAATAAGAGTGATGGCAATGGTGATAGTGTTGTCAAGGCAACTGAGAAGAAAGATACACTCTTATATTTGTGTTCATCAGAACTCATTGAGGTATGTTATTGTATATACTGTACAAGTTTATATATTACCGAAGCAAGCAATTAAGGTTTCTCCTCTTTAGTAAATGAAGTTTAAAACTACTGCTTTTATATGATTGTGCCACTTATGGGAGGGTAATATTGAATATTTTTACCCCCCCAAAATGGGAGGGTAATATTGAATATTTTTACCCCCAAAAAATCATGATTAACTCAGAGCAAAGGTTTTGAAGGGATGCAATATTTCCAATTCTAACCGCTTTGGAGTGTCATATTTGTATCGATATGTACAGCTTGTTAAATATTCAGGCTTGCTGTACCTAACTAATTAGTATTGCTGAAATATAATTACCGCTAGGCAATGAAATTATTAATACTTTTAGTATCAACCAATCAAAATTATAAACAGATTCATTGTTCAATAAGATGACAGGGTTCTTTTTTTAGATATCATAGTATACACTTATCACATGGCTTGGAGAATGATAGCACTTTTGTCGGCCCAATGTATGAGCTTTTATCCAGGCGAAGCACTGACACCCGTCACGTGCCTGGGATATAGCACTCAATTGTTTTAGTTGTCTTGATAGCAATTTTATCATATAGACGTCGTATAGGAGATATCTTACAGAAGTATAATAATAGGTTTTACGTTAAAACTTTTCATATCTAATATATATAATTGTTGCTGTCATTCTGTTCACAGAAAAAGATTCCACCAGACATCTTAGAGGAGGTGAATCAATGTTTGATAGCGTGTCTGTTGAGTACACAAAAACATGAAGGAAAAGATGCTGTATTTGAGTGCAGCATATGTGTATGGCTGTTCTCTGTGATCTGTCACTTTGGAAAATGCACAATGAATTACAAAGAGTGCGACATGTGCTTCAAGGCATACATTTTGATTCAGAAACACTTGGAGTTATGTCTTGTCGGGAGACGGTTACAAAATGAAGAAGAAAAGCAATGCCAACTTATTTTGTGCAAGAAAATTTCCTACAAAATAAAATATGATTCGCAAGATATTTCACTTGAGTCCAGAAATTTGTGGTCAAAGCTGAAAAAATATCTGCACAGATTGTCTGGTGATGGCTATACTGCTGGTCAAGATGGCACGGAGGAGGAATCCCTTTTATCTTTATGGAGCTTGAATAGTTGTGTATCTGGAGTTGGAACCATGTCTGGTCGGCCTGTTCTGACATCAGGGAACTTCTTTCAATCTCCTTCTTCACCAGGAAACTCCTTACCACTTGGCTTACCTCAGACCAATGTAACACGTCCAGTCAGGCAAAGCGTTGCTTATATGCCATCACTTGGTATGATTCCTGAAAAAGATACTCAAAAATGTCCAAATCTCCCCCGCTTGGCAAATTCTGATCCTGTTGTTTGGAAGACACCTACAGGGGAAGTGGTATGGAAAAATCCCGAAAATTTGCCTCGTAGGTTAAGAGCTTCTTTAAATAACTTACCAGGCATTGAGGCTGCTGCTATTCCACCGCCCGATGGACTTGGTGGTACTTTGGCAAGACCTCCTCCAGATGGAGTGGGCCATCCTTTAGTACTAGAAGATGGATTGAATACTACTTCACCCCAGGCATCACATGATCTTAAAAGGACAAGTGATCGACCAAACCGTCCTAGCAGAGTGTCAATAAATAACAGACCTCTCTATATAAATGATCCACCATCAAGCTTAGAGATGTCTCCTCGGCTTCAGGGACAGTTGCGTTCAGTCGAAGAACAATATTTCTTTGACACAAGAAAATTCGAAGCACATAGTATGCCCCTTGGGTTATCAAATCCAGATTTTAAAGATCAGCTGTTGTCTATGGAGGATAGACCTACAGGAACTAAGGGTATTGGAGAAGTTGTTATTGGTACAAGGGACCAGCTTCTTGTTGTTATTGCCTATTGGACCAGGGTGAAGGAAGAGTTTCTGAAGAGTGGTATATTACAGCAGAGACATATCAGAGAGGAGGGTGTGATCCTAGCAGGGTCTGAGGTAAATTATTGTTGTGTTCATGGAGTTCTTAAGAAGCATTTATTCCAGTAATAATACACCAAAAGTTTGAGGTTCTTTAAATTTAATAGAACAGTTAAGGATATAGATGGTTTGTGTGGTCAAAAGATGTTAGCTTGTCTGGCTTTTCTGATAGTGCACCATTGTCTTCATTGCTTGTTAACATTCTGTTGTTGCATCGTATCTCCAGTAATCAAAAAATATGACTGAAGAACCCTCAGAAGTCTTTTGATGTCTGATGTCTTGACATTAAATGCTGTTACATGTGTAATAATTCTAATCTTGATTGCCATACTCTTACATACTATTTCTCTGACTTAGACAATATGTGATCATATTTTTATATGTGACCACATCGTAATACTGCATGTATGCTTTCTTACATTCAGGAGCACTTTGAAATTTGCCACACAAGATATCAGAAAAACTTCCAGTGGATCAAGATCACTCATCTAGGAACTGGGATGTCAGGAAAATGTCACTTAGCAATGGACTACAACACAGACTATAAATTCTGTGTCAAAAAGGTAAAAGTCATATGGTGTATAAAATGAATAACAAAACTTTAGTAGAAAATATATACAGAGTACTCTGACATACTTGCCAACTTTTTAAAATGTTCATGGGGGAGATGCCGTGTGTAAAGATCTAAAATTGTATAAAAATACCTACAATACACCCTATTTTGCAAACAAAAGTCTAAAATGAATTTCTTTCTGTTGCTTCATGCAATGTATTAATTTGACTTGCAATTAAAACAAGATTTATGGAATACTGAAGATATGAAAAGTCAAAAATGAGGGTCAAAATTCGGGGGTCTCCCTCTTAAATAGGGAGGCTTAGTAAATATGATCTGAAAGTGACTTGCCTTTTCATTATCATATAACAGCAATGCTATGACCATAATGAAGACTTGAAATATTGTTATAGATAACCGGCTTCAAATTCCAGTCACATCAAACCTAAGACGCTAAAATTAGATAATCTTCAAGCTCCCTGCTAAGTGATCTGCAATACTTGGTAGGAGAAGGACTGGTTGGCTTGGTGTCAGGAAAATGTGACCGAGTGAAGTATCATGTCAATGTCTCTGTGGCGTGATATTACAGTGGGACCGCACTATAAAATCCCCATCAGTGCACACTGTCACAAGCAGATACTGCCATCAAAAACATGTACGATCATGCGGAAATAATAGCCCTCTGTATTCTCAGGTTTTATCCATAGCATAGTGTTACAAACTAAAATTAGCCTTGTATGCTGCAATGAATATTTGTAAACAAACCACGCTGTAGTAGTTAGGATTGCTTAATGCATGCTTTGAATTCACACTGGTAATACATTACAGAAGATTACATGGAATTTATGGCATTAACATGAAAAACTGGGAAATTCTTATTAAAAAACGGGTGAAAACGGGTGAAGTGACCAAAAAAGCGGGTGAAAACGATGACCCTCCGTGTGATCGCATTTTAGCTGGTGGAGGGTTAAAAAAGCGGGTGAGTTGGCAGGTATGCCTTCGTTATTGTTGTTGATCTTTGATATGGTTAATTCATTAAAACCTTTGTTATTACAGATACACTTGTCTAAATACCAAGAGGAGGAATTGGCTATCTGGAGTGAGTTAAGCCATCCTGGTATAGTGAAGCTCCATGGTGCCATCAGACACGGCATCAAAATATATATACTGGCAGAATTTATTGATGGTTAGTATTTTTAAAGTTCACCAGATATATATAATGTATTTTTAAACCAGTTTTGAAAATATGCAGAAAATTACATTTCAATTCTAACTGTGTTTCTCAAAAAATATTACCTGTTATGATTAGCAGTTCTCACCTGCTTAAATTGGCGACTAATGCTCGATATTTAATTTAGAGTACATTCCCCTTGAGTGACTTTAAGAAAATTAAGGAATATTTTCATTATTCCTACCTTTATCAATTTGATTGACTAGAAGGATTTTTAAAAATACTGAAATAAACAAATTTGGGAATTAACTAAAGACGATACACTGATAACTAAGTTAGATATAAACTCATATAGAAAATACACAAATAAACAAAGTTTGGTATTAACTTGTATAGTGTCTACCAATCCTGAATATAATATTATACATATAATGCCTATTTTTGTCACTGCATGTCAAAGGGTATTTATTTGTATTCATAAAGTAATGAAGTAAGTTATCTGTTATCAGAAAATAAGTGATATGCAGTCTTAAAGTAAGTACATGTAATCTTTTATCAGTAAGTAATATGGAAACAAAAAGTAAATACTATGGAGCCAGAATTAATGATATGTTATCTCAAATTTAAAAGAAGACATTTGTTATAATTAAGTTAAAACAGATAATGTATAATTGCATATGATAAAAAGTAGAGAATGTTTATGTTTTAGGGGGATGCTTGACAGAAACAATAAACCAACAGAAGGACATGACTAGACGCTTAAGTCAGTGGACAGCATTGAAATACTTCAAACAGCTCATGGCTACACTAGTGTACCTTGGCAAGAAAAACATCATACATGAAGATATCAAAGGTTTGTAGTTTGTTAATACTGGTCAACTTATAATATTTAGTACTAATTAATACTAAGTAAGTAATCTTTCTTTCCTCATAACAATTTCTGGAAAATTTTCAGTTCTAATTCCTACTTGGACAAATCGATTTTAGGTCCATCTGGACCAAAAGCCCTGGGCAGACTTTTCCCCTACAAATCCCGTCCATCAGATATCCTGCACCGTCTGTTGACTTGTCACATGTTCAAGATCTCCTCCAAAACCACTTGACCAACTTACACCCAACTTGGTAGGAAGCATCCCTTGGAAAGGGGATTCAGATTTTTTTTCTTTAAATTATGGTGCTAGGCTAATGGTGTCATATGGTATTTTGAACCCCATGGTAGATTGACCCCGGGGTCAATTTTTCATCATGGTGTATTGAACCCCTCCATGGTAAAATGACCCCCCCTTAAATTTTCCTAAAAATGTACAGTAACACTGGAAACTGTGTTCTTATATATAAATAGACATATATGAGCACTTTTTCTTTAAAAAAAAAAAAAATTGTAGAGTGGGTAGTAGCATGGATTTGGGGGGTCATAATACCATGGCCATGGTAAATTAACCCCCTCTAGATTTTCCGGAAAATGTACATAGACTTTAGAAACTGTTCTAATTTATTAATTGACATATATTTACACTTTTTCTTTAAAAAGATAAATAAATTGTAGAGTGGGCAGCTAGGGGGGGGTAAATTTTTATTTCTGTCCAACACCATAGCAAATATGTTAACTTTCAAGGTTTTACTTTTCCTCAACCATAGAAACCAATTTTAACCAAACTTACTCAGAGGCATCCTTTAGAGAAGGGAAGAGATTCTTTTAGTGACGGGGCTAAGTTCACAGTGGGGAACACTATGGGATTGAAAAATGAAAAATTTAACATTTAAAAAAAATCTTATAATAAATTTGTCAATATCAAATAAATTCAATCATAGGCCTGATCCAACCAGATAAATGTTAAATGTTATATAAAATGAACTTGTAAGCTTGTTGAGTTTAGTTTATCTGTATGTTTTTCCTAGGTGACAACATAATGCTGCGTAAAGATACAACTCAGATTGTCATCACTGATTTTGGTGTGGCAAGACGGATGACCACTAACCAGGTACAGAGAGGTTCCACTCCCGTAGGAACACCCACCCACTTCAGTCCAGAGAAGGCCACATGTATGGGTCACGGCACTAAGGCAGATATATGGGCTGCAATGTGTGTATTAATACACATACTGAGTGGTTATCAACCTTGGATCAGACGTTATCCAATGGCCAAAACTCTTAGCTACATCGTAAGTGTATGACAATAATTTTGTTCTTTTATACATTATTTAAGTGCAATGTAGATTTAAATCAGTTGTTATCTCAAGTTACATAATAAATGGTATGCATATTCAGTAGGTATCAACTTAAGGAATTTCTCGACGTCCGTCATTATTATGACAAAAATCTTGATTTTAGTATTGATAATGAAAAATATTCTTGATTTTAGTCTTGATACTGAACACAATCCTTGATTTCTTAGTGTTGAAATTAAACAAATCCATGATTTAGTTTTGATACAATATTCTTAATTGAAGTAATATTAAAGAACAGTATCCTTAATTTGTAGTGTTGAAAATATCCTTGGAATAATTTGTTGTCATTTCTTTGTTAGAGTAACCTTTTCTTTATAAAAGTTGAAATCCATCCATGTATTGTTAAGCCTTTGACACAAATAAAACCAAATGTTAGCATAATTCTATAATTATATTATTAACTCTTTAGAAAATATGACAATCATTATTATTGATTATTATTAGATCTCAGAAAAAGAGCCTCCATTGGAAGACTTGCCTCCAAACATAAGTCAGGATGTAAGAGATCTTGTATGTTATGGACTTAGAAAGGACCCAGACAAAAGACCAAGTGCAAGGAAACTACTGAAACACAAAGCTTTTAAAATGCTGGGTGAGTTTTGTCTGAGAAATTATCTTTCTTTAGACCGAGACAAGAATAAATTTTATTCTCATTGTACTTCCTTGATAAAAAATCTGCTTATTTTTCAAAATCTTCAAAAGTGTAAAATGTACTACATCAGGACTTGTATAATTTTTAAATTTACCACATTGGGATTTTGCTTGTTCATTGACAATGAATTAATAGAATTAATTATTAATTATAGAATTAATAAAAACAATGTTGATATTTCATACAATTTAGATGAAAGTCCGGACACTCTTCATTCCACCCTTTTGACCTCTGTCAATCAGATTCCCGATACCCGTCTACCTGGCCACAGAGATGAAATTGACAAAGATATCCTTGACCGCATACGAACACCTCACATACAACCAGTCGAACAGGAAGTGACAATGTACACTGCAGTTGCAGAACCTGTTCCCCCGAGCGACACAGTTGACCATACTAACTCCCAAGAAGATTCATTCTATGACCTTACTGACAAGGTACAAGTGAGTTCTGCGACTAATAAAACTGCAGAGCCAAGAAGAGAACCTGTGGAATCAGAAGACATCCCTTCAGCAACAGAGGGAGCAGTAGGGTATTCACCTGTGAGTACTTCTAGCGATGAAGACTCAGCTATTGCTCTTCCTCCGAGACCCATATTTACACCTGAAGACCCTACTCATAACATGATGAATTTCATCAATGACTCGAATGACCCTCAGTTTGATAACGAATGTTACAGAGAACATCTAGCTTTGTATGAAAGCTTCAAACCTAGAGTAAAAGGTAACTCTGGCAAGGATGAAAAAGAAAAAATTCCAAAATTTGACTTGTTAATTAGTGAAAGCGCAGGAGAGTCACTAGAAAGATCATCATCCTATAGTGGTGAGTCTTCAACAGCTCCAATAACTGAGGCCCCTCACAGATCAAGTTCTTTAAAATCAGGGTCTTCAGATGGGTTGGATTACAAATCAGCACAAAAACACGACAGTGAGAAATATGATGATGAACTTCGACATTACCAGGAAGAGCTATTGGTCATGGATATAATGGATCTGATGGGAGAGTTAGACATCAATCCAACACCACAATACTTAGAGGAAATGCCAGATTATCAAGTCAGTGAGGAGCAACATAACCAATCCATAGAAATTGAAGACGTTAGAACAATCACTGACCAATCCAATGAAGACAAAACTTCAGAATATTCTACTAAAACGTCCGATCCATTATCAAGTTCTAAAACAAGACCAACATTGAGCAGTTCCCACTACACTAGTCCAGTATCTAACTCAACAATAAACACGGACACAGTGCACGATAAAAACAACAGTGCTGTAGATATAGAACCTATTACAAAGAGACTTACTGAAATTGACAATGAATATATTGATCAGGAATGCCTTGATAGTGGAAATATGTTTGGGTCTGGTATTGATGACGACCTTGACCTGTCGGAAGTTCCACAAGGTGATCTGGATCTTTCGGAGTTGCAGCCTGTTGAAACTAATGAAACTGAGACCGAATATATCGATTCTAAACAAGTTGGTTTGTTAGCCAGTTCCATTCGGAACCAAGCAGGTGGTATTCAGTTAGACAAGTCCAAGGGAGCAATTCCAAAACATTCCAAGACTTACAGAGAAGAAGATGCCTCCACTATGCCAATAAACTTAGAACCGAATGACAAACAAGAAAGTAGGAAACAAAAACATCAACATTTGCAGTTGAACATTTCTCCACAAAGAATGAATTTACCTCTTCTTGGAACGAGCACACCTAAACGACCATTGCTGACTCCACAGCCTGACAAGCCTAAACCAGAGCTCCATCAAAGACTAGTGAACACAGCAGAACCTAGGACTGAGACTTTACTATTTCCTGGGTATCAGAAACGCACTCCTCCCACAAATAGTTTCTTGTCATCTCATTCACCAGAGAACTGCAGAAATCCTGTCTTTAGACGGGAGGATCATCTAGTACAGGCTGATGAGGAAATTGGTAAGTAAACAGTCATTGTAGAATCTAGTGTTTTGCAATAATTGTGTAAGTTTTTAAAGATGGCTTTTGTAATCATTTATTTTTCTATTTGCTTAGTTTTGTATCCCTTGATTTTTTATAAAACCAATTTCCTGATCATCATAAATTTTTATTGAATAATACATCTTTTGTTCATGTTGTATCTTATGCATTCCATCACTTGTTGTCTGTGACACTAATTTTGATGTTGTTCCGACTATTAATGAAAAAAGGTATACCACTATTTCTTTTACATTCGTTTGTGAAGAGTCACAAGTTTTGGTCCTATATAAAGTCTTGGACTGATAAGTTTGTCATATGACAAAACGTTAAACTATATAATACTTATATTTTTACTTCACAATATATTAAATTAAAATGTTATCTTGTTCATTTCTTTCCTAATTATTTAGGATCGTTAAAAGTTAATAGCTTAGTACTTTTTGCATGACAAAATGTTGCATACCACAACTAGATTGCCGTAACTTTTATTGGGACCTTGACAGCAGATAAGCATCATCTATATATACATGTAATTCACTTTCTTGTGCCGACTTTAAACTAAACATGTTATGCTGTGTTGGCAGTGCTCGTGTATAATTTCATCTTTTAAACAAGAATTCATTCAGTGATAGTATGTAGTTTATATTCATTATACCAGATTTTTGTAATGTTATGTATATTTTACAGAGTACTTGTTTAAGCAAGCTCAGAGTGAATCACACACATCCAGTACAGTCGACATGGAGGTAAATATGTACTTGAATGTAATGTTAAATAGTGTAATTGTTGATTATCATTGTTAATTTTTATCCTCCTATTTTTGAATGATTTCATACTCTAATAATATTTCTCACACAATTTGTGTTATCAAACCGGTCAAGTTGTTATCACACTGCTTATTATGTCATTTGATTGGACCGCAACGTCATGCGAGGGTCATGACCTCTGACGTCGTTATTTTCCTTATTTCCGTTTCACCAGAACTGCGTTGTTTCGCTCGCTTCAGGATTCCAGCTCAAAGTTTTGGCGACAATCCATTTACAAAACATTACCTTTTCGGTAATTCTTATGCTATTTTTTTTAAATAGTTTAGAAATAAATTGTAGTTAAAATACAAAGCATGCGTGCAGTAACAGTGCTATATCTCTTGTCGGAGGGTAGTCAAGTTGACGCTTCACGCATGTGACCTGCTCACTGTGATATCACTACGAGCAATAACACTACACTACCAAGGTCCCATGGTGTGTTACGAAAAAATGCTTAGTTTTTAAAGGCGTTTTATTATGTGAGAAAGCAGTTCTCGTGTGAGAACCTCTATTAATCATTGTTGTGAGATTGTAATAATTTATCACAGTGTTATTTTAGTTTTTCTAGATAAGGTAAGTAATATTTTACAATTGTTTTCATAATATATTACCTGTAAGTTTAATGTTATTGTTTTTATATTGTTGTTTTTCGTTATTTTCAGCAGGAAAAAGCATTCTATCTTCCCAAAATTTTGAGCATTGGTTGGGTTGGGAGAAACAGTCTTTTAATTGTGTTAAAATTTTGTTTCTTCAGCTGAAAGTTAAAGAATTTGAAAAGAAGCTAAAAGAAGCTATGGATTCATATAGCAAAGAACAACAAGACACTTTGTGGAAAGGTGTACAGGAAGCAAGTGCTACTACCATGCTTAGTATGGAGATAGATGATAACACAGACGAGGCCAATGTAGAAGAGGTAATACTCAATATAACTCACATACTGATTTAAATGTATAGGATCTTTTAATAAATAATCAGTGCTGACTCTAGACCTGGGTTTTGAAAAGCATGAGCTATTTTTAGACCAAATTTCAATATCAAGAGCCAGAACATTTTATTTGAGTTAAATTCTTGTGTTAATTTGTTCAACTGGCCATAGGTGTCTAGTTGTCAGTCAAACCAACATTGTTCATAATTGTTCTTTCAGGTAAATATTAAACAATCATTCTTGTAGTCACTATTCAAGTGCTTGTTAAGATGGAAACATCAAAATGTACAATGTGTTATTGTTGAATGTTAGCAGTAACAAATCCAGAAAGTGAGTGGAAGTAAAAATGAATTTTTTTTCAAAAGGGTAAGTAGTGTTTGTAAAAAGTAAATCTTTGTTAATTCTTGAATTATGTTTCATCAGCTTTGTTTTTATTTGTAGACAACTAAGAATGTTGTTGATGTCTTGGAATGTGTTGTACTGTTAGCTAAAGCATCAATTCAGCAGACCGAGCCTTATATTCCCACAGCTTTATTATCTTCTGCTGTAGTTCTACATGGTAAGTTGAAAAGGTTAACATCGTTAATTGGTATTGTTGACAAGATCTTCAATTATCAAAATCTCACATTTCACTACCAGTACATTGTGATATTGCCATGAAAGAAAAAATCTGAGATGGCCCTGTTTCTTAAAAAATTATTATAGTCTTTCCAAATGCACATGCCAACTTTTATGCTTTTATCATAATGTGCATAATCCTTTTGCCTATCTGCTGGACTAATAGATAAGTAATCATTTAGGTGAGGGAAAGAAACATACAAGAGAACCCGACAGCTGTTTTTGTTATTTCCTTGCAAATTGTGTGTCATTCAGTTGTACTGTTTGTCATTTATTTCTCATATGAGTGTCATATTGTTGTACTAGTTATGAAATTTACTCCTTAAAATAGATCAGAATCTCAAATCTTTAACAAAACTTGTTTTTGAAAATATTTTTCAAAATGGATAAAACATGTATGTTTCACAATCATGAGGAATTTTCATTGGACCAATAGTACATACTATGATATAACTTATTGATTGTTTATATTACAGGCTTGATGTTAGTTATACCAGAAACTGCTTCTTCATTACAAAACAATATTGCCAAACTATTTGAAGAATGGTGGCGTAAAGATTTACCCGGCAAGGAAGACTTAGTAACAAACACAATAGTATATCTACTAAAAAGAAGTTTACCAAAGAAATGTGTAGTAAGTTACACAGTCATAACAACAATACAAAGTTTATCTAATGTTCACAAATTATCTCAAATCATCAGTGGGTTGGATTTTTTACAACATTTAATATACTAGAGTCGAACTGGTAAAGTTAGTCCCACCATGAAGTTTGTTGAATGTATCTCCATAGTCGTTCTGTGGTGGTGCTGGACAGAAATAATTTTGAAATGTGGTTTTATGTCTATTTTTACTGCCATTTGATGTTTGTTGCCGTTTTTCTGATTTAGATGGCATCCCTCCTAAATTAAGGTCAACACTTTATTATTGAGACATTTAACGTTACTACTAGAATGTCCACAACCTAAATTATTATATAAAATAAACCTGAAGTTGATTAAAAAAACAACACAAAATGTATTTCTTTTAAGAATTCAGCTTACAGTATAAAACAAAAGGATTATTTAGACACATCAACTACAAACAAATGTTGGGATTTAAGTAACTGGTATACAGCAGTGTGAGAAACTTACCTCTAGGTTCTTGTAGACAATGGGGCCACAACAAATTTACTTCATGTGGCCCTATTCAAGATCATGTAGACCCAC
>JAUMGZ010017216.1:0-20107 GCA_032359645.1 Pododesmus macrochisma | reverse complement strand
TACACATTTTGAGGTCAATGTTCAACACTATATAGCAAATATGATACTTTTTCACATTTTGGACTTCTTATCCAACACTACTGGACTAATTTCATCCAAACTTGGTAGATGTCATTCTAAGGGGAATGGGGTTCAGAGTTGTTCAAATAATGGAGCTCAGTACCAAAGGAGGGTCACTTAAGGGCCCAAATGGGGAAAATTTGATTAAATTTCAAAAATTCTTATAATTTGAGGGCATGTAGAACAAACTTTTTTCAAAGCATAACCCTATCGTCAAAAGCCAAAAAATTTACATATAGGCCCATTTTAACCAGATGGACGTTAGGCCCAATGGGCCTCTTGTTTATGATAAAATCAAATAGAATGCTTTTAATTACAGATCCTCTATACAGTATTACATAATTACATGCGCATGTTAAACAATAATTAAGTTAATGTTTATTTTTCATATGAAGTTAATGATTGTGATGACAATGCTTAAGGGGTATGTACATTTTGTAGAGTCTTTATTTATGTTCATAGTGCCACAGATGACATTCCTCATGCAGATGAGATTAGAACTCTTGTAAAAGATATATGGGATCTACGGATGGCCAAGTTACGGAGCAGTATTGATACATTTATAAAGTCAGATTCTACACATGCAAAGGTAAGTTACAGTACAAAAAAGTTAAAATTTACTCATTTCAATGTTTTTCACTAGATGAAAGTGGAAATAGAACAAGAAAACAGAATTTTACGACTATTCATGTTATCGCCATTAACACAACTATACAATGAAGGGTTCATTTTAAAGTATTTGTGACTAAATTGTCTCCCTGGGTTTCTGTTTTCAACATTGTGAGAGAGCAATTACTTTGACATACATTGAAAGAAAATGATAATGTTTTAATTTAAGCAGATGATTCAAAATATATGATGAATTGTCTCAAGATTTTCTCCAAAAAGACCTAAAGAAGTAGCTTAACTTAACAACTGTCATAAAGGCCAAGAACAATTATATGATGCCAGTTCATGTTTCTAAAACTATTCTTAAGTGCAATTAAAGATCTTCTTATCGTGCAATTAGGGAATTGATTCAACTGAAATTTTATTGATTTATTTATTTTTAATGAAATGAAATAAAAGTGCTGTCCAAACAGATGAATGTTAAGGACCAATGGAACACTTGTTACGCAAGTTATGAAGTCATCTTATATGAAGTTGATGTTTAATGTTACCGGTATTAAATGTTTAATGTTACGGGTATTAATTGTTAAATGTTACCGGTATTAAATGTTTAATGTTACCGATATTAAATGTTTAATGTTACCGATATTAAATGTTTAATGTTACCGGTATTAAATGTTTAATGTTACTGGTATTAAATGTTTAATGTTACCGATATTAAATGTTTAATGTTACGGATATTAAAGGTTTAATGTTACCGGTATTAAATGTTTAATTTTACCGATATTGAATGTTTAATGTTACCGATATTAAATGTTTAATGTTACTGGTATTAAATGTTTAATGTTACCGGTATTAAATGTTTAATGTTACCGGTATTAAATGTTTAATGTTACCAGTATTAAATGATAAAATATGTTTCAATTTCTTTGTAGCTGAATCACCTGACATTGATGGAGTTAAATACTGTGCGGCCATTCTTGACCAGTGCGCTTGACCAAATGCATCAGTTACGATCAAACTTTGGCAGTAATTTAGACACAACACAAGCTTCTCAATCTTGACATGTACTGCATAGTTGTAGTGATAGACATTATTGACGTTCACGCTTGTTAATATATTATTAAGAAAAATAATTTTTAAATCAGTTTTAAACTAGATTGGCTATGTTAAAAAATTAATGGTTTCTCCGTGAGAAACTCATACTTTTTGTGTAAAGGTAAAGAATGTAAATCCAGCAATTGTATTTATTTCATGGTGAGTCTGGTTTGTACATTTACAAATTAAGGGTTAAATGTCAGCGACTCGGTGTAAATAATTACCCTGAGAAATGTCAAAAGCTTAACAAATGTAAATTAAACCTTGAGATGCTGTAAAGAGTGTGACAGACAGATGTAAAATTCTAAGAAGCTGTTAAGAGTGTACTGGAAATAGAAGAAGATGAAAAAGCTCTGAGAAGCTGCGAAGAGTGTCACTGACACAGATGCACAAAACACTGAGGAGCTTAAAAGAGCATAATAAACACAACATGTAAGGACCTGAGAAGCTGTCAAGAGTGTAACCGACTAAAGCGAGGAAATGGAATGATACTGTATTAACAAAGATCCTTTATAAGAGATGCGACCCTATGAAAATTGTAAAAGTTTTTTTGTTACAATAAAAGTCTTTAAAAAAAAATGTTAAAATCAAAGAAATTAGCATTAAATACTAATCAGTGCTGAGGATTTTATTTATAAGTGCATGCTAATTATTGCTATACACATGCAAATTGAAAAATGGACACAAATGTTTTATTATATTATGACCAGAAAACATACATGTATTGTCATGAGAAAATATTATTGCAACTTTCTTTATACAAAAATGAAAGTATTCCTCTATTAAATACTATTAAAATACAAAGTTATAGGTTACAAATATTTATTTCTCAATGAAATCTTATAAGGTTCAGTATAACATGAATATTTATAAATCTATAAAATATAAAAAAGAAGTTTTATTTTAAGTATAATCTTAAGATATCATATATAAATCATATCTTTTGAGGATGTTAGGTCAGGATAAACATTTATTTGAATGGTACAAGCGGGTTTTGTCTTTAGGAAACATTTCATACATATAAAAAAGTTTATCTAAATGGTACAAGAATGTATTTGCTTTAGTTTAGCAAAAGATTTATTGAAAGAATTGGATAATATGAAAACTAATATAAATTAGAAATGCTAATGAAATATGTAGGTTGGGTTCAATTTTCTTTTGAATCATTTCAATTATCAATGGCAAACAAGCAATACTCATTTAAGGCTTTGTACGTTTTAATACTTCACTACAGACAGATTGCATATTATATTCTATAGTAATATGATATGAACTAGTTATATTTGATTTGTAATAGAAGATATTAAACACGAAATATTTTAACCTTTTATAGGTAGAATGTTGTGAAGACATCAGTTATTTAAAAAAAAAAAAAAAAAAAAAAAAAACTATGTTTAAGTATGGTGTTTTATGTATGTACAATAATAAATGTTACATCTGATTATTATACAAGTGTTTGTTTTGCCTCTTCAGTTACATCAAAGTAGGTTTCTTTCACCCTGATCTGTCGCTGTCGTTTTTGTGAATATCTTTGTCACCTCGGAAACATTTTGTCTGCCATGCTCTGTTATCCTCTGTAAACTTTCACAATTTCACTTTCTCAAAAACCACTAGAGCAAATTTTACAAAACTTGCTGTACATGTGCCTTCCCATTTGTATTTGCCGTTTCTAAACTACATCTAATATTGCTAAAATAGCCTCTGATTGGCCAACACCTTTTAAGCTTACCTCGACGAAGTTGAGGGGGGCTTATGCTATACCCCCAGCGTCGGCGTCCACATCTGGTTAAGAATAATGGTCAAGGTCAGTTCTGAGGTAACTATAAGACCTACATCAACTAAACTTACATGACTGATGTATCTAAGGAGATGCATAGCACATTTTATGTTTCAGAGACTGGATTTGACCTACATTTTCAGCTTAAATGACCATTATTTTGACTTAGTGTGTTCTAATATTTTGGTTAAGAAGAATGATTGAGGTCAGTTTTGAGGTAACCAAAAGTCCTATATCAACCAAACTTACATGGCTGATGTATCTAAGAATGCATAGCACATGCTATTTTTCAGAGGCTGGATCTCGCCTACACTTTTCACTTGATTGACCAAAATAGGACTTAGTTTTTGGTTTAGAAGAAAGGTTGAGGTAATTTCTGAAGTTACTACAAGTCCTACATCAACCAAACTTACATGGCTGATGTCTTTAAGGATGCATAGAACGTGTTATGTTTCAGAGGCTGGATCTGACCTACTATTTCTGCTCGAATGACCATGTTTAGTATTTGTCCTAATACTTATACTCCATCAGACTTACATTTTCTCGAGGTTGAGGCATACATATATAGGTGAGCTATGTAATCTTTGATTACTCTGTTTTACTTCTACTTCAAAACTGTTAGTTAGATTTTCACAAAACTTAGTTTTGGCATGGTCCCTTTTCAGATTGGTGTCTGAAGTTACCAAACCTCATCTTGCATGGCCACAATGGCTTCTGATTAGCAAGAACCATTGGTCAGATCTTCACAAAAACT
Organism: Pododesmus macrochisma; assembly: GCA_032359645.1. NCBI lineage: Eukaryota > Metazoa > Mollusca > Bivalvia > Pectinida > Anomiidae > Pododesmus > Pododesmus macrochisma. The sequence continues at coordinate 15,809 of JAUMGZ010017216.1, read as the reverse complement.
TGATGTAAATGTTCCTTGCATAGCCCCCTTTCAGATTTGCACTAATCCATCCAATGACTTCTGATTGGCTGAGACCTTCTTATAAAGAAACTATTGGTCAGATTTTCACAAAAATTGATGAGGTTATTTCTGTAAATTGGCAGAATTGTTTAAAACTTTGCCAAACTCAATCCAATATGGCTGCTACTTTTCAATTTCTTGTCAAGAACCTGACTTTAAAGACTAACAAAACATGTTGTAGATGTGTCAAACATGATTCTTAATCAGGATAAAGTGTCAGATATGACTAAAAACAATTAAGAATTTAATTCTGATTTAGTAATGTTCAATAAGTGAGGATTATAGTTGTTGGTCCCTTTCAAAATAAGTTAACTGCAAACAAGTTCATGAAAATTTGAATGGTAACCAACAGTAATCTGCACCTCATGAACTGATTCACAATTCCTTACTTATTTTAAAATTTATTTTTATGAATTCAAATGAAACATTTTTGTGTACATGTAAATGTTTTGACTGTTGCATAAAACTGAAGAGTTGACGGTTGGATTAACACATACAGACAACTGTAAAAATTCCCTAGGACAAAGCCTTTACAATATGACATCAAAGTTACAGTGTAAAGCAATTGGATTCATTGGAAAATAACATAATTATTTACTTTCCGAAGGCTTATTGTGTTTTGAGTTGTAAAATATAAGCATTTCAAAATGGCAATAAGGTGTCTGATAGATTAACCTTTTTCCACTTCCCCCTCCTTTTTTGACTTTTATAAAACTTGCTGTAATTGTCTTTGCCTGGATCCTTGAAAGAATTTTGTCAAGCTTTGCAAGACTCCTTTCAATATTCCAATCATGGCCTGTGATTGACCGAGACCCTTGTAATTTCAACTTGGGAATGACTATTCCGTTTCATGAAACTTGTAGCATGTTCATTGCATAAATCAAAGCATGTAAGTCAACTGTCATTGTGCATTAATGTATCTTAATATTATCTAGTTGCAAGATTAATGTGTATCCAGGTGAAGGTTAAGGTCCAGAGGGCCTCTTTACTTCTGAGTTATTACTGGTTATTTATGCAAGTTATTGCCCTTTATTAGTTGAAAGGTTTTAATTCTAAACAATATCTTTTGGTGAACTACCAAGATTTGTTTTTCACAATTTTTTTTTTATATAATAAACTAGAATCCCTAGAGCTTAATGTTTGCATAAGTAGTAACCTTGGGGCATGGAGAATCAATCAAGTTTGTTCAAGGCATGACTGGTCAAAATGAGTTTTTGAACTCAAAAGTTAAACACAGCAAATATGTTCCACAGTTTCCTCTCCTCCACAACCACACTTGGTAGGAGGCATCTTTTAAAGGAGGGGATACAGATTTGTTCAAATGGCTGAGGTAGCCTCCAGGGAGCAACCAAAGGGGGAAATTTGACACAATTTCAAAAATCTTAAAATTACAAATGTAGCTTATCAAATTCCAAGTGAAAGTATAGTGCTGTACCAACCAGATGGAAGTTATTCCCAACGGACCTCTTGTTATTTTAGGTTGTGCAAGTTAAATGGCCAGGTCTCTATAATGTATTACTCAAGCTTAAGATACATATGTAGGTACATGTATTTCCTACTTGAACACATGCTATCTTATGTTCTTTCAATTTGATTCAAGCAAAACTTAAAAGGAAATTTTGGTTGCCAAATTGTGCAACCATGCACTTATTTAAAAATATTTTGAACCAGAAATCTTTAGCTCTGTTGGTTGGATTCAAACTGAACTTGGTCTGTTGGTTCCATATATGTTGGAAGGTCAGTGTTTGTGGAAAATAGATTAAGTTTTTAACAGGTTATTGCACAACATCTTTACAATTGGTGTTTTGATTCAAGCCAAAGTTGGTACAAAGTATGTTGGTTTAATTATCTGTCTTGAATGGAAGAACTCTTGATTTTTAGTTGTAATGGTTGAAGGTCAAGGTAACTTGCTAAAAATATATACATAGCCTTCAGCTTGATTCTAAACTATATTTTTTAGTTCTGTTGGTTTGATTCAAGCCAAATTTGATTTAAAGGAAAGGAGCAAACCTACTGATTTTTGGTCATACACTACCCATTAACAAATCAGATTATTCCAATCCCCACAATGGAAACAAAGTTCTTCTGCCAGTCATCAAATATATTAAAGAGTAAAATCTGTCAAGGGGCAACAGGTGATAACTCAAAAGTTCCAGGTCCTCTTCATAGGTTTACAAATGTTTTCATGTGTGATAACGATAACACGACTTTGATTACATAGTATTTTTATTGTTCACCCTCGCATGTATATAAAATGTATGATAAATACAAGGAGACTTTCAAACATTTAATGTAACATTAATCAGAACATCGTGAAATTCATGTTGATGTAGTGCATTATGTATGCACCATAGAGGTATTAATGACTGTTTAATGACTGAATCTCAGAATCAAATACAGAAAATATACAATAAATACTTTAACACTTTGTGTCAATAGCTGTCTATTTCATAGACAAGTATTACATCATTAATTAACTTCACATAGTTGATTTGAGCAGTTCATCACTATAAGTTACCATAATACTGGTATTTCATGTGTTTTAATCATTGCTTTGAATCCTACTCATGTGTCGACTATGTTGAAATATTTACCTTCTTTACTTCACATCAAAGGCAAATAAAAATGTAGTTTATTTAAATCTTATCATTATTTCCACAGCTAAATATAATTATTGATTTCCAAAGCAAATATATTATTTGATTTTCACTGATAGTATATAAATTTATTTCTACCTCAAAATTAAAAAAAAAAAGTCATCATTTCAATGACTAAATGTTATCATTGATTTCCACTGTGAAATGTAATAATTCATCGCTAAATGTAATTGTTGATTTCAACTTCAAATGTAATAATTCATCATTTCCATGGCTAAATTTAATAATTAATTTTCACTTTTAAATGCAATAATTCATTGCTAAATGTAATCATTGATTTCCACTGATAATATATAAATTTGTCATTTCCATGACTAAATTTAATCATTAATTTACTCTTCTAAATGCAATAACTCATCGCTAAATGTAATCATTTAATTCAACTTCAAATGTAATAGTTTATCATTTCCATGGCGAAATTCAATCATTAATTTACACTTCTAAATGCAATAATTCATCGCTAATTGTAATCATTGATTCCCACTAATAATATATAAAATTATCATTTCCATGCCTAAATTCAATTATTAATTTACACTTCTAAATGCAATAATTCATCACTAGTTGTAATCATCGATTCCCACTGCTAAAAGTAATCATTGATTCCCACTGCTGAATATTATCATTGCTTTCCACTTCAAATGTAATAATTCATCATTTCCATGGCTAAATGTTATCAACAAATTCAAATACACAAATCAATACATCAGAGTTTTAAATAGTATAATAAATCACAACTTAAAATACATCATGATCAATATTGTAGAATAGTTTCAGGCCAGCGACGGTCATAAAAAAACATCTGTGATTTTATATATTACTAAAATTAAAATGCACACTGTAGTATTGAGGGTAAAAATCAAAACACATACAAACATTTTTCTCTCACATAAAAGTTGTTCTCCAATAACTGGTAAGAAAAACTATAAAAATGTAGACTTACTGTACAATGCCACAGCAATGAGTATTTCATAGTGAAAACTAAAGTGATGAAGGAATTATATATCATCAACACATTGTAAATTTGTAGAAAATTAAAACTGCAGATATAAAAGTAACAATTATTATTATGCAGAAAAATGAAAAGTAAAAATTTCAGAAGGGGAGACTACTCAAACTGCAGTCAGATTAATAAATGTTTTATAATATATCTGTCCTTTGTTCTTGGTATTAAAGGGCTATATATCTTGTTTCTGCTTGAATAGATTTGATCATCTTACTGTTAATATACCAAAGTATTATTTAGGTACAGATATGAATATCTAACAAGAGTCAAAAAGGACACTTAAACAATGGTTTTGCTTGATAATCATACAAAAGTACACATCTAGATATGTCAACTGTCAATAACAACCTGATGTAAATAATTTATCACTCATTAACAAAACATTATCTACTGTACATAAAAGCAAAATCTTCGTAAATCTCAGAACACTCATATTTCACGACTGTAAAATTTAACATGTACATAAAGATAGCAATTAATTGTATATCCTGACACAGAAACACAGACGACTTAATACATGTACAACTCTTCAGTGACATAACAGTGAGATGCTGAAGAAGAGTTGTTAAATAACTGTAAATATTTAACACACAATCAGTATGATAACAGTAGCACTTCCAATGTACGTTCCGTGTACATAAGGAGAGTCAGTTTGTGCATAATGTAATATAACTTCATACGCATATATAAATTCACTGCATTTAATTATTGCTTTTTAATTGTTTATCACCGCAAATCACGCACACGTTTCTTTAAATTGTCCATAGTGTCTTGGCACTGGGTTCTCGATTCGTTTAACTGTTGCCTATTTTTCTTCAGCTCCTGAAAATATACAAGAAAAAGTATAAGAGTCTCAAAGATAATAGTCTTCTAAAATTTTTGATTCAACACTTAGTTTAATATACAAGTGCATGTCAGAATTTTAATTGGTCATACATTGAAGAATAAGAAAAGTTGAGATATTTTGTTTTGACAGTCAAGCATGAAACCAACCTTTGTTTGCAGTTTAGTTATTTGAATATAAAGAATGGGACCACTTTGAATGACTCATTACAAATCGGCACTATCAGGATTTCTGGAGGAACATATTTACACTTGAGAATCTGATTTACTGTAACGTTATGATTTTATACATACTATCCTTATAGTGCATTATTGTTAAGAAGTATAATTGACTACAAAGTTTAAAATCTATGTATTACACACAGGTTATCATACAACATAAACATCAACTCTTTATATCATGTGGGCACAAGAAATAAATAATACAGTTCTGTTGTTAGTGGACAACATTTTGTTATTACAACATCAACATGTATACCCCGATTCTCAATGAGAATGCAAAACTGGTGCAATATATTTCCAATGACAACAATCAATAGCCATTTAAATTAATACATAGAAGAGAACTGTTCACTTTCTGGACAACATCTAACACTTGTGCAGTCTTTTATGACTTCAATTTCAACCTTTTTATCTTCCATTAACTGTCCTTCATAGTGAAATTCGTTCCATACCTCCAGTTTTTGTTTGAGAGATTCTTTACTGCTGTGGAGATCCTGATTACTCTTCTTGAGAGACTGACACCTCTCCATTAAAACATTTCTCTCTATTGCTTGTTCTGTTAATAGACAAGAAAATGTTACGTGAACTGACAAAAGTATTTAATATTCAAACAAAACATGTTTCTCTTTTGTTTTTTCTGTAAATACACGGATAAATGTTACGTGAACTGACAAAAGCAGTTAATATTCAACAAAAAAAAATTTCTCTGTTGCTTCTGTAAAAACACAAGTAAACATTAAATGAAATGCCAAAAGTAGCTTAGTATTTAAAAATTTTATTAATTTATTTTGTTTACAACAATGGAAATATAAGTTATTACACCTTATGTAGAAATCTCTCTAACTGGCTCATATGGTAGCACAAGTTGTTCATTTCTGTAGGAAAACTAGAGTGTCTGTTACAAAGTCATGTTTTATGCAAGTATCCATGACAACCTCTTTTCAAGGTTACATCTTGTGCATTTTAAAAGCATCCAAATGCATGGCAAGGGCATGCCTTATGTAGGTATCTATGAATACAAGGCCACATGTTTGATGTATACTTGACCTTCAGATATTTACCTTCCATGTGTCTTTGATAGGAATCCATGACAACCTCTATACCGGGCCATGTATTATGAAAACTATCTATGTGAGATCGGTGTGAAGTACTGGCACTTGTTCTTCCCTGACTATGACCAGACTGCTCCACATCTATTCTACTGTGCAGACCCTTCATATCTGATGCTTGTGAATGTATTAAACCTAATGAAATACAATAATAAATACATTAAATTACAAGACACTCTCCCTGTGCATGTTTAATTTCTTGGAACGTATTAATGCAGATGTGATAACCCATCAGTTAAACTTTGATGACTCAACCTAATTTCAAAAGTTTCTGAACAATTTTCCAGTTTTCAGTTGTATTTTGCTAGTTATTTTGGGTGGTAATGTAAATGTGGATGATGTAACTGCTCATTATGCCTTGCATAGTTTAACAACCACACAATTTGAAAAAAAGCAACAAAAGCAAACTAATGTATAAATTATTTTAACAAATTGTTTAAGCTATAGAAGAAACTATAACCTTCAAGATTATTGACATATCAGGTCACATGAGATCATTTGACTGCTGATAACAATGCAAATTCAGACGAAAAGTCGAACATCACATTGCAAACACATTGACATGATACCACACTTCTCAAAATAAACTGAGACCATGTCAACCATAGTTTGTGTATTACCTAATCTATTATTGAGTTCTCTCTGTCTTGTCGTCTGTAACACAGACTCGTGGAATTCTTGTGCAAACTCGAGACTAAGTGACTTTTCACCCTTTCCAGGAAACAGTGACTTCTTCTTGTCCAACTTCTTGTGTCGATGATGATGATTCGTTCTGTTATCATACTCGGCTCCATCCCTTGACAGACCTTTATGTGCTTTTAATAGATGTCTTCTAGCACTGTATGCTTCAGAACTTGTTTCATTTGACTTTCCTTTAGAACCTGCAAATAAAACACACACAGTCATGTCTTTTGTTTTTAGACCATACATAACCAATCTGTTTGGATGACAACCTTTGTATTTACAGTAAATTCTACTGTTCTATTGTGAAGACTTCTGTTCTAGGTTTAAGACAATATGAAATCAATCTGTAGGGATGACAATGCAACCTTATGTATATCTGCAATGAACTTTTCCGTTCTATGTTTTAGACTGTATACATACAAAATCAATTTCAGGGGATGTCAAACCCATGTATCTGTTTTGATAAAGTTGAAAATCTGATTTAAAAAGAAAATTCCATATCAATTATGAATTAAGCATATCTGCAAACTAAACCATATCTACCTCCGATTCAAATATTAATGGTTAGAACAGTGACAGACACATAATTACTTATATATAGAACAGTTTCTGCTCAGTAATGCATTGTGTCACACTAGTACATACAGCTTCTGATAATCAGCCTTGCTACTGAGAGTAAGTCAGCATTTTCAGTGAGAATTACATGTATATGTTGTTGCAAGTGTCCTTTAAGACCCACCACATGTACCCATCAACATGAACATAGTCAAAACTTTTTTTCTTCAATACAAATGTTTTATAGGAGATTTCACCTCGCAAAGCTATTATTAAAATGAATTTACAACTACATTATGCAAACAAACACTCAACTAAGCAAGTCAATAATTGTTTAAAGGTTATTATTACAGGTAATAATATTTATAGTTAAAAAAAAATATAAAGACATTTTGATATTATCTTTATTTTTAATTAAAAGTGAGATTTACGTGTCAAAACCTTTTAAGAGTAAAAATATTAGAAGTGAATAAGTTTATTTAAAGTGCAGACATAAAAATAATGAAGTCGCACCTGTTTGTTGTGAACTTGGCAGATGTCCAAGTCTACGCAAACGGTCCTCTTCACAAACTTTTCTAATATATTGTTGTTCTGAAAGAGGTTATAAGACATCTATTAAGTCTTTCAGTAAAATAAAGTGTGCACTATAAAGACATTATCTTTGAAATACCTAAAAATATTTATGAAAACACTTTTATAGCACAAAAATTTATGAAAAAGGTTCTTTTGAATAGTCAAGAAATGAAAAATAAGTTGAAAATTTTAAAATAAATAAAAAAGAAAACAATTTCACACTCAACAATACAGATTTCATCCCTTTCCATATAATTTTTAATATCAAGAGCAGTTATCTCCCTTACCCTTCCTCTTTTCTGGACTGACAGAATTTAATTCCATAGAGCCAAAGAAGACACACTTATCAGGATAATCAGGTTCATGACACAGCGCTTCAGAATCTTTAGGATTAACACGACTAAACACTGGCGTATTTGTCTCATCACTTGAATCTGCTTCCATCATCTGAACCGGACTCTGCTCCCTGTGTAACCGTCTCCTTTTTCTGTATTTCCTGAATTCTAATTCTGTCAAATTTAAAAATTTTAAATCTTGTAAGGATATGTAAAAGTTCGAGAACAGTAATTTTTGATTGGTTAATTATATTCATATTTATAGAACGTAATTGTTCATTGGTCAAATGCGTTTATATTTATAGTAGGTAATTGTTGATTGGTTAAGCATATTCAAATTTATAATAAATGTTGATGGTGAACGTATATATCACCAAATTTGCAAACGCACCATCAATAATTCAACAGTTTATTAAATTTCTATGGATCAACTATAACAAGAGACAGTTATCTATAAATACACAAGTTACTACAACATTTAAAGTATAATTTGACTAACAATATCACTTGTATATTAATGAGAGAAGCCACAACCTGCCTGATTTAATGTCACAAGTTTATTGCGGTTTTTTCATTCACATCCAATTTTATCATAATAATTTAATTTATATCCAGTGAATAAATAAAACATCAAATGAAATGTGAATATGACTATTGGGACATCATTTTATTGCTATTTTGTAACCATTGCCTTGCTTGTTGAATATAATGCAAATTATCTCGCATATTAATTATATTTGGGCATAAATATTTGTCTTCTTCACCTTATCAGTATCTCCTATTTTACAGAAAAAGAAATTCGCCCTATTTAACAGCAAACGAAGCTAACAATATTTGTTATGTATACGATCTATGAGTTAATTTAATGACTGATAAGGAGCTATCAATTATTAAGAACATACCTTTTTTTACTTTTTGTGAAGTTAATCCCAATCCCTTTAGAAATTTCATTTTAGGTTTTGATGTGTCCAATTCTAGTGGTGAAACGTTTGAAATAAATAACAGTTTATCAATTTTATCCTCCTCTTGTTGCTCCTCGTCAGTTTCAGTGTCACTTTCCTCACTACAGTATTCTGGCTTAGCTCGCTTTTCCCTGAGTTTTCTCTCGCTAATATCAAGTCTACTAACAACATGCTTAGTATCTACCACATGAGATGGAACATGACTGTTTAAGTTGGACATGTATTTACTATGATGTCTATTGCTTTGACTTGTGAGAGGTCTACCATAGTGAAGCGTGGAGGATTCACTCGTAATCTGCTGAGGTTTGGAATATGTTGTAGTTTTATCCAGATCACTGTTTTTATTAAACAAGTTTTGCGGGTGCTGCTGTAGTAATTTGCTATAATCACTGTTTGTTGTATTTCGGTGTTGTTCTTCCAAATGACGTTTACTACTATTGCTATTTCGATGTTCTCCGGAGAATCTTTTCTGCAACTCCTCCGTAGACCGGAGTAGTAAAGACTCCTCCGGCAATCTCTTGCCCAGAGACAGATCTTCAGATGTGCGTCTATGACTTAAATAACTTTCAGGTAAACCTTTCAAAGATCCAGAATCCTGAGATGACCTTGAATGTGAGACAAAATCCCGTTGTTCAAAGCCAGCTTTGCTGGGAGATTTATGAGTTACTTGAGACGAGTATTTTTCATACTCTGAGACATGAGATCCATTATAACCATTAGTTAGAATCTGTGTGTCAAATGGGCGGAAAAAACTACTGTCCTTGCCATTTTTTTGAGAGGGATCTAGATGGTTGCCATAGTGAGACATTGCAGAGTCGTTGCTGTCTTTGTGATATGAGCGCTCTTTGTCACCTGAACCAGGTTTTTCTGAGAAGAGTAACGAGTATGGCCTTTTATCATAGTCTGCTCTGTCCACATTCTGTAAGACAAATCATACAAGAACATCAAGTAAAATTTACAACATGTTAGCATCATTTAATTATGGTTCTCACTACAAACTGACATCATGGTCATAGTATCAATGAACACATTGTACTGTTAGGTGTTTTTGAGTACACCAATTTTGTAACTTCCAGTAAGTAAGAGGTGAAATTATTTATCAAAATAAGAAGGGCATATCTTCAATATATATTTAACAAGTTTGAAAAGAATGAGTTGAACACATTAGGTGTTGTTATTGATAATACAAGGTTGGTTCCCCTCATTATAATGCTCAACACTTGGCAAGTCTTCGGAAAATTCATGTAAACTCACCACAATGAGAGAAGTACATTTTCATCCTGCCTGGAATATATGTGTAAAATAATCCACTCAAAACTGTTAGTGTTCTTGATTACACAAACTCTGTACCCCAAAAACTTAACAGACAGGTGGACAATGCCATACAATAATATGTGCCATTGACAACACATATAATAAGTATGTTACACAAAAATACAGTTGTTAATTACAATTTGCATAGTTAGGAGTTACTCTAAACAATATATAAACACTAGACAGTTTACCTTGTGATAGGCCTGTTCTGAGGAATGAATAGAATTGCTTAGTTTATCATCTTTTCGATGGATGCTGCCATTCCTCTCATCAAAATGACGATCGTTTCTTGCATAGCGTTCTCGCTCTAGCTCACGCATATTAATATGTTCACTAAAGGGATGAACATGCACCTTATCTCGTTCAGGTTTATCTGCCAATATTTGTTCTCTTGGTGTGCCCTGCATAATTGACCCAAACTTGCTGGAACCTGTAAAGGAATTGTACAAGAGTTTCATAAATTAAATGACTCAAAACCATTAAAACTTTTAATCCTGCATTATAACAGTAACTCTTCAACACATGTCTTCACAAATATGAAATACAACTTTAAGAATCATTGAATATTAGTCAAAACACTAAATACCTTTCCAAAGTATGGTAAAAGTTGTAAAGGGATATATACCAAGATATGAAAAACATGTCTGATTTTTACCTACAGAGTTACATTTTAGATTAATATCTGTCTGCAGTTAGGTTTAAAATCTACATTTATCTTCTGAGTTCTTTACTAAATTTACACTTCCTTGAAATTATCAGGGCAGTTACTCGTTTTCTATCTTCAGAATTCAAATAGTTATCTTTCTTGGAATTCTTGTCCACAGTTTCACTTAGGATTGTATCTACTGCGCTACATTTTAAATTATCATTTCCATTAAATAATATATTTTTGTTGTACATTTACATGAGTTGATTAGACAGTCAACCAGGACAGTTACTCATTTTCTAACTTCACCAGAGGAAAGTTCCAAGAGTTATCTTTCTTTGAATAATGGGAAGAAATATTATCAAGAAAATTAAATTTTTCAAGGGGCAATACTATCAATTCAACAGCAGCATTTTTGTCAAGTAAGTGGATTTCATAGATTTACATTTACGGTTTTAAATATTTACAAAATTTGTTTTCAACCCTAACATTTATGTTTTAGTGTAAAGACATCAAGTTTATAGAGATATAATACCTGCAGAGTCCTCCTCCTTGATGTAACGATCTGTTTCTGTCCTCACTTTCTCCTGCAATAACTCTCTATCTCTCACATCTTTACTCCTGTCTCCTCGTCCATCCATTCCTAAATGGTGTTGACTGTAGTACAAATCTCTAGCCTTCTCTTTCTCAAATTCCTTTTCTCGTTCCCTAGCCCTTTCTTTCTCTCTATGTAAAGCTTCTCTCTCCTTCTCACGCTCCCGGTCTCTTTCTCGCTCTTTCTCTCTTTCAAGTTCCCGCAGTCTCTCTTCTTCTAAACGTTGTCTGAAAATAAAGAATTGTTCAAAAAATTGTTAAAACACCATCAAACAGAATCATAAAACATGATAGGTTGTACTGCCTTAACATTCATCATGTAAACAAATCAGAAAAATATTGAATATTCATTTTACTGGAGTTCATCATGAACTTTATCAGAGAAAAGGTGTGTGGAGTTTTTGGACAAAGCAGATAAAAAGATAAATAAATAAATACTTGTCTGAAAAAGCAGATGAAAGGGGGACATATTTACCTCTATAGGATAGGGGACATAATTATCTCTGACAAAGCAGGAAAAACGGGGACATAATTATCTTTCTGAAAAACTCAAAAAGCATGTGAAAGGGGGACATATTTACCTCTATGGCAAAGGAGATAGGGAAACATAATTATCTCTCTAACAAAGCAGGAAAAAGTAGGAAATTATTACCTATCTGACAGAGCAGGAGAAATGTGATCTGGTAGTCTTGAAGCCTGCGCAGCAAACTGTGGGAATTGTTGATGTAAGAATTCTGCTGGGTATCGACTCCCGGCTGCTGCTAGGAAAGGATGGACACCAGGCGGCGGGATCATACTGGGGTGAGCAAATGGGAGGTACTGTGGCTGCATCATTCTGTATCTCTCCAGCATCACAGGATCGTCAAATCTGGAAAACAAAAAATCAAACTAAATATGAAATGTACCAATCTTAACAGTGTGTTTTAAACAATTTTTGCCAAATTTTGTCATTGCAGTTATCTCACAAAACCACTAAAAAATGTACAAACCTTAACATTTTTTCAAACAATTTACACTTATTAACAAATTTCCTCCAAATTTTGTCATTTCAGTTCTCACATAAATGCCTTATTTCAATTCCTCAGATATCAGTAACAACACAAAAGACCCTTACGTGTAGCTATAAACCAGATGTAAGATAACTAGTATGTACTTTCTTAATAAACACCACATACAAAGTTGTGTAAGTCAGAGATGATATTCGAATACAAGACATCTTGACTCTAGGTCACAAAGAGTGATAATTAGTGATAATAATGGATATTTAATTGATAAAACAATACATTAACATTTATACCCTGTATGAGCCTGATATCATGTGTTATACAACATGCTTATTATGACACTACTGACAGTACAATTACAATATTAAATACGTAAACAGTGTAGTGTTGAAGGTCCCAGGTTCAATACCTGACCGCATCACATCTAAGACGTAAAAATGATGTAATCCTCTCACTCCTTGCTTAGAATTCAGCATTATTGGCAGGGGAAGGACTGGTTGACGAGGTGTCAGGATAATACAACCAAGTGAAGTATGTGAATGTGTCTGTGGTGTGATGTTTTCAATGGGACAACACTAAAAAGTCGCCATCAGTGCGCACTGTCACAAGCAGACACTGACTCCATATGACTGAGACACGAGTTGAGGGGATGTTAAACCCAAACAAAACAAACAAAAATAAACAGTGTAATGGGGATGGAAAAGCTGTATTTTAAGCTCACCTGAAGGCTGGATGTGGAAAGTGTGGTGGAAGGAATGCTGGGTAGGAATATGCTGCTGCGGGGTCCAGACCAAATGCTGGGGGTAACTGATGCCGAAGGTCATCACCAGGACGATACGGCTGAAACCCTCTGGCTAATTCTTCCCTGTTAGTAGCTGGTGATGTTGAGCTGTGTCCAGAATGAGGCCTGGAAATATAAAATTATGATGGACACTTAATAATAAATCTTATACACAAATGTATAAACATGTCTTGAATCTGTGTGGTACCACTTTGTGAACATTTTTTTTTCATTTGTCTATTTTTTATCAAAATTCATGAACAACTTCCCAATGGTTTAAATTTTAGTATGAATTATATATACTATATACAGCTTTAAATTTATGCAGTTTTTTTTCTTCGCATTTATTTAAAAAAAAATTCAGGCATTAGTTAAGAATGTGTTATCCATTTATATCTAGCTGTTCTTATTTCATTGCAGCGTTGAAATTGAAGGAGTTTTCTAACCGCAAAAGTTACACTTATACCCCATATACCTTCTTTATCACAATGAAGGAATCCAGTATATGAATTCTGTTTGTCCTTAAGTGATATTTATTATGTGAATTATACTTTGTTAAGCAAGTATATGTATTCTGTGTGACCTTCATGATACATGTAAATAGATGGTTTTCAGTATATGTCATTATAGCTTCTTGTTAAAACAAGTTTACATGGTACAGGTGTAAGCATGTTTCAACTTCATATTTAAACTTCTGTCATTATTTTATCTTCAAGTATATCATATAGCCCCTTTACCTTCGTGACGAGGCAGACAGATCTTTAGAAGATATTCTGTCATCATCTCTGTTAGAATGTGTTGACTGGGGCCGCTCCCTCTCCTGTTTAAGAGATTCATACAATGAAGATGTAGTACTATGGACTGATAAAGATCTCTCCAGACTCTGAAATTAGAATAAAACATTATATATTATTAAAGAATTATCTTATTGGTAAATGTCATGATTGATAATTTTACTGTCAACTTTTTATCAACTTGTTAATTTCAGGATTATTATTTTGGATGTATATTTGGCACATGGTATATTATACCAATATACCATTCCTTAGTAGGTGAAATTACACATTTTTAGTTCCTGAAACACAATTTGTCTTGACATTTAGTATCAATAAACCATAGCATTTAAAGGTTGAAAACAATCCTAAAGTTAGATAACTGAAATAACCAATCCAAAGTTGTTTAGACACCAGCAATATATTCACATTTAAAGTTAATCACAGGGACCATTTTAATATTCTTGAGCATCCAATCAAAATTACCTGCTTTCCGTCACTACTGACGACTGATGTATGAGACTGTGTGGGAGCTATGGTAACCACGGGTGGAGAAGATATTGATGATGAGTGTGTAGTGTACACCAGAGGTGGAGGGCCTCGTTTAGGAGTGTGAGCCCTTGGACTTGTACTCGAGCTTCCGGGTGTCGTGCTGTGCTTATTAGTAGGTCCATCCTCTGTAACAAAGACAACATAAAGTATAACAAAGTGGAAATCAAAAGAATGCTGAGGCATTGTATCTATGCTGACTACGGATGATGCTAACTACCCAAACAATATTTTATCTATCTCGAGCAAATCTTACATAGAAAGGGCAAACTGCATAATTGTGTATTATTTATCACCCATAAGCCATTAAACTCAGTGACCATGCTCAGTGGCAACACGATCCCAGCCGCGTAAGGCAATATATGTCTGACAATTGGCCAGCAATGCCATCACAGAAGACAATTTGTCACGTAAGGACATTGTTTGGAGTAAGTAGCAATATTATATGTAGTCATAAAGTGACTATGGTGCATACAAACAGACATATTTGTTATATACTTGATTTAATTCATATAATTGGAGTAATATACATAATCATTTCATAGGTAGGAAAAGGAAAGATGAGGACTTAATATTATCTTGTTTAACCACACTGTAGACTTGTTTCTAGTACACAATCAGTTAAGTCATTTTGAATAGATGTTTTTTGTTTAAATGTTATTATGAACTCAATTAAGTGCTACATTTTCTCATTTAAGGCTAAATGTTATTATTGATGACACCCTGGAATCGGCTCGCCCTGAGATAGGGTTGTTGTTCCTGTAAAGCATCGTGGCTCTTGCAGTGTTTGGTGCACTTGAGTTTTGAATATAAGCCTTCAATGTAATAAATTGCTCTTTAGTACACATAAAATCATAAATACCACCAAGATGGGTTAAATCTACTGTTTAATTTACCTCCTCATTTAGTCACAAACTTTCAAGAGACCATAAATCTTATAGAAAACACACAAAAGGGGTTAAACAGAAGTGGATGGGTATCATATACATATTATGTGAAAATGTAATAAAATTCTAATATACTGTACACAAACTAGTCTTATGTCATTAAATAGTAAGCTAACTTAACAAGAGGCCCATGGGGCCTTAACGTCCATCTGGTTGAAATTTGCCAAGTAGTTTCAGAGAAGTCGTTTAAAGATG
>JAUMGZ010017105.1:0-20110 GCA_032359645.1 Pododesmus macrochisma | reverse complement strand
ATCCAAACAAGTAGCTCCCACATCTAAAAAGCAGCAAACCATTCCTCGAGACTTTGAATACCCGTAGCCGTAGTTTTAAAAAAAGTTGGTGGATAATCTACTAATGTTTAAAGTCAATAGACAATGTTGTGACGGTCAGGCAAGTTTGAGGAACGTTTGCTGTTGCGTTATTTATCAACAGCGCTATTCTTATCTGCTACTGGTTTCGTAAGCAATTTTGCCTCTACCAGTCATCGCATGAATACTTATGGCTCTTGTACGACGAGTTCTTTTACATGCCCGAGAGACACGGGACCACCATTTTTGAGTCCTCATTTGACAGATCATCTTAATATGAGCTGACAGTGCCCAAGCTGTGCCGCAAACCCCGACCTATCGTATTGAGAGATTAGAAATCCTGCGTGCTAACCAACTTACCACTGAGGCCCACAATGCTATTTGGAGCTGGTTATAAAATCTACCAAATACGAATGGTGGTTAATTACTTAAAAATATAAAAATTTTGCAAAAACTAGTTCAGATTAATTTCTAACATGCCCAAAAAGACAAGAAGTGCCTAAAAATACTAAAAATGACAAAAAAATATAGTAAACATGACAAACAAATTCTTAGTAGTAAATGGAAGTGACACATTCAGCATAACAATGTTGTTTTTGATGTCCTCTAAAGTCTAAGTAATGTCTGCAGAATAAACGCTTTGTAATGCCGGCACTTCTCTCATTTATCATACTGTCGACATTGTTTTTACAAAACTACCGACATTCAGACACATTTATATGTCTCTGTATGCCATTTATGAGTCTTTGTCCTTCAGTCTGACCACTGCCTGGTTCACCACAGGCTGGACACACCATCATAGAGCGGTCAACCACATCAGTAAATAGTGACCGGAATTTACATTTACTAGCAATTAAGATATACACAAAAGTAGCACATATGAAAGATTTCTTATTTTTTTTTTTGCACATCATATACATTTCATAAGTGTATACCTTGTATATTCTATGTGCACAACATGCAATGCATGCACTAATTATTTTCTAACTTTCACAACTTTTTGTTTGTTTACTTGGGTGTGTTTGTGTGAGCTAGTTTGTTTATGACTTTATTTGGGTGTCGCCATGTGGTCATGTCCATCAAATATATAGTGACCGTTGACAGGTGCTGACCTATTCTTTCAAGTCAAGGTTATATGTAAATGCACAAACATACCTTCTTACCTGACCATGAAATTATAACAAAACACCTAATTAGGTCACGAATGAAAGAAGGAATATATATTCATGTGTATGTGTGAACTTATATGAGTCAGTTTTAATTAAGTATATATGTTTTCTTCCCACTAAGCTTTCTATATTTCTCTGTAAAACATTTCCGTGTCAAACATTTTTTTGCAATTGGAAGCATGGATGATGTTTTTCTTTCTTACAAAGCCAATTAATTTACATCTATATATTTGAAGTCAAATGAAAAAATCAATCGGAAGACAAATCCACCAAACACTAAATAATTTATATTGCAGTGACAAAATCATTAATTTTTGTTAAAAATTTAAAGCATTTATCAAAGGCTCACTTTAATCTCAAAATGACAATTACACTTTTGTGATCATCGAAACAACAAGACAATATGCATCTCAAGCGCAAAAACATGTGTAAAATTTCACCATGCAGGTAAAAATTAAATCATACGAATTAAGAAGTTAAAAAAAATGTGAATCAAAGACATTCCGCATACGACTTAACATGTCTATTTATAGTAACAGAAATCTAAAAATAGCTGTGAGATGTCAGGGGACAGTTGCGAGGGATTAATGTGACAATGATGGTTATTAATGGTTTGTAGTAGAAGTAGAACATTCATGTGTAGTGCGGAATCTTTGTGTGTATTAACAAGGACATGTTAATGTTGTCGTCCTTTCATTAGTCTGCATACAATACAAACACTTCAGTTACCTTGATGAATGTTGACCGTGATCTACTGTTTATATTACTTCATTAACTAAAATTTACTTTCAAAGGAAACTTTTTTCCCAAAATTTCCCAAATATCTATTTCTGTTATTTGCACATAATGGAAAATAATTAAGATCCATTTCTTTCTGTTTTTTCCATGAGGTCACAGACATTGAATATCTTTTTCCTTTTTTTACCTGCCAATGAATTTTTTTGAGGAACACAATACATCAATAAGAAGCTGATTGGGCCCATCTGATTACAAATAATTTTTTCATTACATTTGGTATTTGACACCAAAAATGCATTGATTGTGGGCCTTATGAAAGGTTGTAACAGTATGTGTATCATGACAACTGTTATTTGCTTGTTTTATTGGGGTTTAGCATCCCTTTAACTCATGTATAGGTCATATCGAGACGGTGTCCGCTTGAGACAGTGCAAACTTATGGCGACTTTATATTGCTGTCTCACTGAAATATCATGCAGCAGACACATTGACATGATACTTCATTCAGTCACATCATACTGACACTGAGCCAACCAGTCCTTCTCCTTCCAATTAATGCTGCATGTTAAGCAGGGGGCAAGAAGAGTGCCCAATTTTAACGTCTTGGGATATGGCGCCACCAGGATTCTAACCCGCAACCGCAGATTCTCTTCACCAGTGTCCCGACACGAGGCAAACATGCTAACCACTCGGCCACCGTGCCAGTGACAACTGTTATTACTTGTACCCTATATAAATAGATTGTGGGCCTTCTGCAAGAGTAATTTAAAGGCTCTAATAGCATGTGTATGGTGAAAAATACTGTGACTTACCCCTTTATAAGTAGATTGTGTGCCCCTTAAATCCTTCAAGAAGAATAGACTGTATAGCACTTTTATGGTGACAGTGAATCTCTAACCTGCAATACCAGCATTCTGAAAAAGCAATGAACATTCATATAAAGTAATATTTCAATGCCCTTCACATAATTACATCCAATCACAATTATTTTTTATGGTACTAAACTAGTGAAAAATATTTTTGAAAAAATGCCTCAAGAAAGGAGCAAAACACAAATTCATTTGGTGACCTTAACCTTTAACCTTCATCAGGATGCACCCTCAACATAGTTTTGTCATATGATGGTTAGGTTATATATTTATTACATTTGATAGTATCCTTAAAATACAAATTGTTAGTGCTGTATGACCTTAAACTGGGATAGTCAGCCTCAGAAACACCAAGACAGCTCCCCTCATTATATGGGAAACAACTGCCATGTAAGAAATTTAGTTACATTAAATTCATCATCAATGTAGATATGTATTTACAACAGGCCTATTGATCCTTTTAATACTCATTTCGTTTCAAAAACAGTGCAATGGTATTTGGTACTTGATTAATTTATATGGTGGTTTTGAAATTTTGTAAAATATCTCCCATTTTGTCCCATAAGGACAACCCCCAAGGAGGTTCAAATCTTTTTCTTTGGTCTCACAAAATACAGTTCCTATCAAGTTTGGTTGAAATTGGCTACCAGGAATGTGCTTTTGATACAAAAATCAAAAATATGAAAAGTTAACATTGTATGCTAGTGTTGAACTTTGACAAAAAAATCAATATGTATTTTATCCCAGAGTAACCCTTTGAACAAACTTGGTTCTCCATGCAACTTATTACATGTGCAGTGATTGAGTTTTATAGGCCTTCTAGCATATTAGATTTTTGAAACTTTGCCAAAGTTTCCCCATTTGCCACCACCCGAACCCAAAGTTGTTTGTGACTTTAGATCTACACATCCAAAATTTCATGATGGTTAATCTGTTCCTTATGGAAATCAACTAGGCTTGGTTATTAATCTATTTAGTAATGGTGGAAACATAATATTTTGGTTTTGGGGATAAAAATCAAGAATTACACACATTCCTACATAGGTTGTACTTTATTTTAAACTTAAAGAGATTTTACCTTTACACTATCTAGTTCCCAAGTATATAACCAAAACAAGAACTTCAGAACATTGACCCTATATTACATGATTTTAATTACCCATTAAAATTTGTAACATATTGGTTGAAACAAGACTAACAGTTGTTATTTCCTTGTTTTGTAGAACTATTACCTGTGAAATTATCTCCTTACAAATCTAGCAGACACATTTGTTAAATTTAAATTATCCCCTGTAAGAAAAGCAATTTGACAGCGACATTGGGGTAATTAGCAAAAGGACGATTAAGTCCCCATGTATTACACATTACAATGATGAGTGGTTTTATGGTTTTGTTTTGACTCAGCCACCAACTTCTAGTTTGTCTACATTTCTGCTTACATTGATATTATTCAACAAAACATTTCTAGACCAATCTAGGTTTGTTTGTTTAGGTTTGATGTCCCTTTAACTCATGTATAGGTCATATTGAGGCGGTGTCTGCTTGTGACAGTGCGCACGTATCGTAACTTTATAGTGCTGTACCACTGAAATATCACGCTACAGACACATTGGCATGATACTTCACTTGGTCACATTATAATGACGCGAAGCCAACCAGTCCTCCTCCTACATAGTAATGCCGAGCACTTAGCAGGGAGCAAGAAGATTGCCTAATTTTAACGTCTTAGGTTTTGACGCGACCAGGATTCCAACCTACGACCGTGAATTCTAGCACCAGTCTACCAGCACGAAGTGAATTAATGCCCTAACCACTAGGCCAATGCACTGGTCTACACCAATAAAACACGAAACTATCAAGTTAAGATAATTTTGTTTCACAATGTATTATTAATGAATGAATAAGCAAATTTTTTCATTTAACCTTTACTTTATACATCAAAGAGACTCAATGTAGGAAGAAGTTCAAAGGACATGCGTTTCTCCAAATGCCAAAAGTACAAGCATGTGATAGACATACTACATAGAAGTATGATGGCCTTTCCATCTGTAGCATGCATTACAGACACCAACACCACCAAAAGACTTTGATATCGATGTTGTTATAATTTAAGTTTGGTTAGTTTAATGTCTTTGTAACAAGCCTATATCTCTATTTGATAGACAACAAGAGATTCACAGCTGAGAGTTTGTTTTATTGAGATTTAACATCCTTTCAACTCATGTTTAGGTCATATTGAGACAGTGTCTGCTTGTGACAGTGCACACTTAATGCGACTTTATAGTGCTGTCTCATTGAAATATCGCACCACAGACACATTGACTTGATGCTTCACTTGGTCACATTATCCTGACACCAAGCCAACCAGTCCTTCTTCTACCCAGAATGTTGAGTGCTTAGCTGGGAGCGAGAAGATTACCTAATTTTATTGTCTTAGTTGTGACATGGTCGGACTCAAACCCAGGACATTCCACACATGAAGTATGTACACTCTTCCCCTTAGCTACTAAGCAGGGAAAACCGAGTTACCCACATAATTTTTTTACAATGTGTGCTCAAGTCTACAAATCTATACTTTAATTTGTATATTTTCGTGAGTTAATCGTTAAAGTAAAGTGACTCTAGGTAGTATACAAACTTTTCATAAAAATAATTTCAGTTTTCCTAGTTTCGAATTGTCTTGATGAATGTGCATGTAGATACAAGAAGATTAAAACCCATATTACATATCAACAGAGCTGGCATTATAAGAAATATTCTCACCATCTAGTAGGAAGATGATCTAAGGCTGGGAACATATCCTGAAATCACTCGTGTATTCATCCGAGATCATCTCCTGATTGGTCTGAAAATTACACAACACAATTCAATTAAAAGGATACAGATCGTACACATCAATAAATATCATATATCGCACAAAGTACACCTTCGTCTGCTTAAGTGCAGTATCCAAGATGATCACGCATAAATCACTCGCCATAAACGTCTGCAAGTGATTACAAATTATACCCTCTTTTAAGATTTACATGCAAGTCTTTAAGACTTAAAAAAATTTACTTAAGGTCGTCTAACCTTATATGATTTTACAGCAGGTGTGAATTTTTCAGTTTGTAATTCTTATTGTGATTTAGGATTAAGTATTTTTATTATGACGCTGTATTACACTGTAAAGATCTATTGCATCAAGGTCACCTTCTACCTATATCAATGCCGTTAAAATGATTTCGACGATTACAGCATGGACTAATTTTCTTTATATTTTCAGAATTGGATCAATTACAAAGATAAAATAGTTAACGATAATTAGGAATAAATTATCTAATTCAATCATCTAAAACTGTCACTGGGAGTGGGGCGAGGTGGCGGTGTGTTGGTGTTCAGTCCAATAGTGTCAAATATGGGGGGTATTCAAGGGCAATGACTCTCTTTATAACAGGGAAAACAACACAGCGGTCTCAACATGTAAAGGTTTATGTTATAGATGTGTGCAAAGCTTCATTAAATCAGTCTAATACTAAAGGGTTAATAGACTGAATGAGGCTTTGTAAGGCTAACTTAATCAAGGGGGGAACTCTTAATAACAGTGGCAACAACACAGCAGACATAAATGTTTATGTGATGGCAAGATGTGTTAAATTTCATTAAAATTAGTCTTGTACCTTAAAAGGACCAGTCAAGACAAAACAAAGGGCCATAACTCTTAATAGCAATGGAAACAACATACCAGTCACAAAAATGGTTCTGCTGCTGTCCAATTAACATGTGTTGCTAGTTTTAATGACTAAAGCATATATATACAAGAAGTGATGTTGCTTTAATGTGAAAAATTACAAGCGGTGTTGTTAAAGTGGTGATGTTTGTTTGCATTAAGGGCTTATTGTCCGATCAACAGCTAAGGTCATTTACGGACATGGCAGTTTTACTGATGGAGGAAACCGGAGTACCTGGAGTAAACCACGGACCTATGGCAAGTCACTGGCAACTTTCTCACACTAGCACGTCCCGGACGGGAATCGAACTAGGAGGTGAAAGGCACTTATGATTACAACTGATAAAGTGGTGAACCACCTTAAGTTTGATATGAGTCAAACTTTTAAAAACAACCGAGAAATGAGAATTCATGATATTATTTAAGTAATTGTTGATTCATCTTGAGATAAGAATCAGCAGTTGGTTAAAAGAAAGTCTGTCTTTTAAATTCGTGATCAAGATTTTTAAATGTGTTTTATCAAGCAGGAATCTTGCAAGTGAGAATAAATTAAAGTGCAGCCTTGTAACTTTACCTGGATTTTGTTAATCACCATGATGTTGCATTTACTTACAGGTACATTGATCAGGGTAGGTAGGTGGTATTCAAATTAAGGTTGTGTATATGTAAGATTCATTGGTATTGACAAACCATACCTTACTAGACACTTTGAATACAGATCATAAACAAAATCTACTGTTGTCAAAACATTCAAAAATATAAAAATTGTCACAGCAGTCAAACTGTGTCACCGATATACCAAATGTCTGGAGTCTGTCTGCTATTATAGTTGTGTATATGCATCACACTGTACTAGCAACCACCCATACATTTTACTTAACTTAACTAGAGGAAAGCAAGAGTTTGGTTATCTTTTGTATTGATCAGTCACTGTGAAAAAACTTATCGACACACTAAATATATATTGAGAGGTAAAAGTAAGAACTGGAGAAAATTTAGCTGGATACAATAATTCAGAAATAGTGAATGGAAGGTATAAAACTGAAGCATCCACATGTCGTTAGACTTGTCACCCAGTCAGCTTAAAGTCATATTATTGCATCTCTAACTTCATGACAACAAAACTGAAAGATTCTAAGATTTTTCATTAAGGAAAAAATTAAGGAAAACTTAATTGGACAAAAACGTCAAAGTTGTTGGTTTCAGTGATGAAATTTTAGTAAACAACACCCCACAATGCCACAATAAATAAGTTTGCCAAATTAGGTTAACCTAGGACAAAGATTCATGGAGTTACGTCCTAGAAAACTAACTTTTTAGAAAAGGGGAAGTAACTCCAGCAAAAGCTTCAAGCTACATCATTTTAGTATGCAGTACTCCTCACAATGTTAGGATGATACGCAAGTATACCAGATTTGATTAATCTAGTCCAAATACTGATAAAGTTATACTGGACAAATAAATGTATACATAAAAAGGAGCAATAACCCTGGCAAAAAAATGTTTGTAGTGACATTTTGCAATGCCATGATACATAATTTGGTTTACCTAGTTCAAAAAAACTTTATACAAGAAAAGGGGCAATAACTCTACAGTGATGTAATACTCTGCCATACCATGATGCATCCATGTACCAAATTTGGTCAACCTTGATCAAATATTGTTGTAGCTATGCTCTGGACAAATAATAAGGAATACAGGAAAAGGGCAATAACTCTGGAAAAAATTGTCTCAAGTTATGCTAAACTCCTCCATGCCATAATGCATGTGTTAACCAAATTTGGTAAACCTAGGTAAAAAATATTGTATAAGTTATGCTCCATCACATGTCGCTGTCTACAGACAGACGTATGGACAGACATGGTGAAACCAGTATATCCCAATCTTTATTGCAGGGTAGGGTTGGGAGAGGTATAAACAATACACAAAATCATTGAAATATGTTCTACAAGAATTAGATGTAAATTGCTTAATAAGGGCTTCATGTCACTTCGAAAGTATTTCACCAATATCATGACAAAAGAAGACATGTTGGGGAGTGTTGTATGAAGCTTTGTCAGCTTCACCTACAATCCTTAACAAACAAACGTATAAGTGATTATGTAAATGCACATTAACACAGACACCATTATAACACAAAATAGATTTTTTTGCATTTTCGAGTGTGTGTCCTGCTGATGACATAGAAATACAAATTCTATAGATTCTATATACATTCCTGATTATGTAGTGTACATGCAGACAATGTGACAACTGAATAGTGTAAATACTGATGATGAGGCTGCAGTAATCGTTGATAATAGCTGTCATCACGCACAAACAATGCTACCAGTCAACGTAAATGCTGATTTTCATTTTAATACCAAACAAAAACAAAACACACACACAATCTGAAACAGGTGAGACTGAACTTTTAATAAATCGGAATTCCTTTAGACAAGGATATACTTTCAATGCTAGACAAGGATATACTAGAAGAATTCAAATTATCAGAAGAATAAATTATTTTAAAATACATGCACAAAGAAATGGTATTGCTGTTAAAAGTATACTTGCACAATATTAATCATTACACTATTATGTTTGTATGCTTCTTCAAATCATGTACTATATCTGAAAACAAAGTGACAGTCATGTCACACCTAAGATCTCAAATTTAGACAACCTTCTTGCTCCCTGCAAAGGACTTAGCATTTCTGGGTAGGAGAAGGACTGGTTGGCTCAGTGTCAGGATAATGTGACTGAGTGAAGTAGCATGTAAATGTGTCTGTGCATATTTTAGCGAGACAGCCCTATAAAGTTGACATCAGTGCGCACTGTCACAAGCAAACAAACAAATCAAAACAAAGTGATGATAATCGCTGTGATATGATATCTATTTTTAATGCAAGATCTTCAAACATATTTTTGTTAACTGAAAAATGCAAGAAAAGAAGTTTGTGTTTTCCAATGTGCAGTATAAATTTTTGCACTTTGAGACACGTACACTGTACCTGACAAGTTTAATATATTAAGTTATTAACTAATTCACCTGTCGCTGTGAGCTATTACCTGCTTTATTTATGCATACATTTAAGACCAAATGAAAGGGCATTTTTATCATTTTTTAAATGTGCATAAAGAATAGCTTTAAATATTCAATTCAATCAATTTGTCTAACCAATTCACCAGGAAAAGGTCAACATTCCATCATTTTAAGCAATGTTTAAAATTGTTTATGACTAAACAATATTAAAAAATACAAAAAATTATATATGCAAAAGAAATCATTTTAACTGAAAGAACATCAAATACATCTTTTATTTAAAGTTTATTAAAATGTTTAACAAATAACAAAAACATTAAATAGCTAATAAAAGACAAACATTAAATAATTTGACAAAAGACAAAACCTTTTAAAATAGCTTAATAAAAGATGAAAACATTAAGTGATTTTGATGAATATTAAAGGACATTCATCCTTATGTATGTCAACATAAACCGTGTTATACTGGTTCATTAAGGTCGCAGCACTATACATATGAAACTTAATATAGAATGTGTTGATCTGAATAAAATGATAGGATATTCTGATAAATTACATCAATAATATCACTGCAAATTTAACAATTACTAGACAAATGTAACACTGAAACCGTAATATAAGCAACACATGTAGTATAGAGTAACAAGTTCATTCTATCACTGTATAAGAAAAAATAATTAAACCGTCGAAAATACCGAAAATCTGATTATATGTGCTTAATTTAGCATTATGTATATGATAATGTGCGACATATATACTGGTAGGTAAATGTAACTTGAGTTTTGGAAAAAGATTAAATTAGCAACATGTAAATGATAATGTGTGAAATATAAATAGGTACCGTTAATGTTACCTGAGATTTTAAGAGTAAGTAAAGGTCATATGATAATCCACTCCACATGCAGCTATAGATTTAATATATATCACTGCTGGATATAACGGTGTTGTGACAAAGTCAAGGTTCTATTTCAAAACACATTCTCAGGTGACAACCTCAACCAATCTGTCATCTGTTTGGAATAGTCCATGTAACAACCATCAAGGTGAGTCAGAGTGACCAATGAGTGACCAAAGAACCAAAGGTCATCGTCAGAGGTCAATTTTCTTTTGAAATTCTTATTCAAAGCATTAGTGTATAGTTAATTGGTTTTACCAAAACCATTTAAATTTCTAAATATTAGAAATTTCGCAATATCTTCTATGAAAGAAATTGCATTGGGCTTTGTTTTTAAATTATTTCGCACCTCCCTTCTGCAAAAGCGTTATTTTTTTAAAAAAAAAATTGGTTGGACAATGCCAAAAAATTCAGAAATATGTACGGTATATGACCAGAGGACAATCTATTCATCAACCATGTGACTGACCATCTTAAAAACACATGGTCAACAACAGACAGAGGTAAAGAGAATTCCGCCCATTTTGTTTAGGACGATAGTATAGTTATGATTAATAGTAAAATATGACAGGCATAAGCATAACTATGTGTCATAGTCGCACAGAACAATAAAGAGATCTCTCACAGCACTTACACCTCCTGATGAAATATGATGCATAAACACGGCAAACTCAAACTGACCACATGTTACTTTCAAGTGTTAAATTATTAATTGATTGAAGTCTGCAATTCCAAATTAAAGAATTGTTTGCCAGAAGATCAGCAGATGCACTCGTTGGGCGAACTTGAAGTTTAAAGTCTCTAAACAGTGGCGAAAGTCTGCTTCACCTGTCGTCTGCACAGGGTCATCTTCTATGAACCAAAGGTCACACAATGCAGTAATCTTAATTAATATGGATGAAATCACAATAGCAAACTTTCGTTAGAGTCAAAATGCACTTCAAGTCATCAAATTTTCTCCATGCTGTCAAATCTGTCCAGTTAAGTGCAGCCAAGCTTGAAAATGGTCATAAAATCGAGAGCTAATTACAGGTAGTTGGCACGTGTCTGCTATCTTCTGTATAATCACCATGTTTCTGTGAATTGTATAGGGAGACTGCTAAAGACATCTGACACTTAAGAATTATTATTTGTATTATGTGTCTGTAGAAAGGAACATTTATCCAGCTGAGTGAGTAAGGCTGTAATTCAGAAGGGACATTCTACCCATCTAACAGCATCCCAGATAAACCAACAGTGTGTCCATCTGTTCATTGCATCCCGTTGTACTGTGCAACAATTGTGAAAGTGAAAAGACAATAAATTGTGCAACTAAGGAATTAAAACCATTACATGATTATTACCTTAACATATACATGATTTTCATTATTAGTTAAGTGGTACATCAAAAGCTTCCAGTCTCAATTTAGCTTTTTACAACATTTCCTAACAAATTCCTCAACAAATAGACCATTTTCATAATTTAGTTATAGCTAGGGTATACAAAAGCTTCCAATATCAAAGCTAGAACAAAATTTACTAAAAAAAACCTTCAACATGAAAAATGAAAAGTATATAAATCATCATGAATGGACAAGTTTAGTGTCGTGTAAATGATCAATAAACCATGCAACAAATGAATAGAATCTAGAAGTTTTAATCATTAAATTTTAATTTTTAATGGAAAAGTACAAAACAAATGCACATATTACAAAACAAGTCGTCTCTGTGCCATTGATGTGATACATTCATCCGTAACATTTGATTAGATAATTTCAAAGAATCATTATATAGGCTGTTTACTCAATTAAAACAGGAAAGCCATAACGCATCATAAATCATTTAACCTTATTGACAATTTTCCTTTCAATACCAATTAGCAAAGGTATGATAGCTAGACTAGCTCAGTCTGCCAGATGCTTCATATTGAAATCAATTTTTCAAAGATTCCAAAGAAGCTTATCATTATAATACACACATTATCTACTATACAACAAATGTTTATTCTTAATGATAAATGTAGATCACGGAGGGATTAGATTTCAAACAATTATTAGTGGAAACTATTAGTGATGTTGATTACACAAATTCAACACTGCATAATTTCTAAAACTATTTGGTAATAAAGGTTCCACAAATGGAAACAACAACACTGGTACAGCTATGGTATTTTTATTCTTATTTGGTAAGTAATAGATAAGATTTCCTTTGATCATTGTCACCTAAAATGTAGGTCTTATTGACTCAATTATGAAACTAGAGCTCCGCATGTTGAACAGGGCCATTACTGAGATGACAGTCTGTAAGGAATAGAGATTTGTTTTTGTGAACAAAAACATAATTATGTTTTCTATTATTATCCAATATGCATATTTGCTGGTTTTTAGGGCTCAGACAAGATGTTACTGAAAAATTTGCACTTATTTGACCTTTGACCTTGAGGTATTGGGCACAGTGCCCTGAGCATCTTCTGTCTGTGATGCAGGTATGCTATAAGTTTCATCAAAAAATTTAATGGTTTAAAAGTTACAGCCCGGACAAGATGTTACAGAAAATTTGCACTTATTCGACCTTTGACCTTGAGGTCATGGGCATAGTGCCCTAATTCCATTGCCCTGCATATATTCTGTTGGTGATGCAGGTAAACTGCATGTTTCATCAATATATCTTTAACAGCTTAAAAGTTACAGCCCAGACAACATGTTACTGAAAATTTTGCACTTATTTGATCTTTGACCTTGAGGCCAAGGTCACAGTGCCCTGCACATCTTCTGTGGGGGACACAGGTAAACTGCAAATTTCATCAAGACATCTTTAATAATTTAAAAGTTATGGCCCAGACAAGAAGGAGGAGGAGGAGGAGGAGGAGGAGCAGAAGAAGAATCTTACAAAAACAGGATATGTTTTATAAAGGACTGTTTACTATATTTTTTACATAAATGGAAATGATGGCAAATGTGCACCAAATAAACCAACATTAGAAATATGCAAATTGACCAACACATATTGTTGAACTTATAGCTATGGAACAGGCATTTTTGTGACAGGGGGACATTATACACTTACAAATAAAGGAAACAGTGACCCAATATTGGTACACAACATTGCACTATACAGAGATACACCAGTCTACTAAATGTGATTAACCAACATCAAACGTTGATGACTTCACACTACAGAGTGAAATTTACACAAAGGGCCATAACTCTGTCAACAACAGCACAGTTATGTCCATTATTCAATTAATTTGAGATCTTGTTGGTATAAAGATGGCCAGTACATTTTGTTAAAATCTTTGTAGACAAGATCAGGTAACGTTAGTGCATGTCACTCTACTTCTATATACCAAAGTAGAATAAATTGTATTGGGCATAACTAGGGGACAAAACTCTGCAAAACAATGGTCCCATTACACTTATTATCAAACTTCTCAGATCTAATTATAAAGAAATTAAGAAAGTATTCTGTCAATTTTATAGAAATCTATCTTTATTCATATTAGTTACTGGTGCAAAGAAGAAAGTATTCTGGAAGAATGATCATGAATGGAGAATCAGCCATGGGTGTAGTCTCAGTCCTTTGTATACACCCATCAACATTAGGTGATAGGGATAACAATTCCTTTGTGTGTTTAGGTTTGATGTCCCTTTAACTCATGTATAGGTCATATCGAGACAGTGCCTGCTTGTGACTGTGTGCACTTATGGCAACTTTATAGTGCTGTCTCACTGAAATATCACGCCACAGACACATTGACATGATACTTCACTCGGTCACACTATCCTGACACCGATCCAACCCGGTAATGCTGAGCGTTTAACAGGGAGCGAAAAGAGTGCCTGATTCTAACGTCTTATGTTTTAACGCGACCGGGATTCGAACCCACGACCGTGGATTATATCACCAGTATACCAGCACTAAGCGAACGCCCTAACCACTGAGCCACCGCACTGGTAATCTCCGACGGTGTACAAATGACGAAATGACGTAACCGGACTGTTCTTCGGCGATGATTTCAGACGAGTTCTTAAACACAAAGAAAGATATTACAACAATTCAGATGAAATAAATGTTAAATTTTAGTTTTAACTACAGCAGTAAACAGATGTGTAAGTAAATGAAATTTTAGTGAGGCCATTGGCTCAACGGTAGTTACAGCCTTGACTATTTTGTTTAATTTTATCAAACTCTGTTTAAACTAAATTTCTTTCATTGTTGTTTGAGTTTCTAGTTCAATTATATTATTCACTTTTTGGGTTTTATTTAATGAATCACTGTTTTAATTGTATTTTATTAATCACCGATTTAGTTTACTTTATTATTCACCTTGTAGTTGAATTTCCTTAATCCCTGTTTTAGATTAATGTCATTGTTATCACCGTTTTAAGGTGTTTTTCTTTTACGAATTACCGTTTAGTTTTCTTTCATAAATCACTGTTTAAGTTTTATATAATTAATCACTGGTTTAAGTTTTATATTATAAATCACTGGTTTAAGTTTTATATTATTAATCACTGGTTTAAGTTAAGTTTAATATTTTCGCTGTTAGTTGCTGCAGAGAAGAAACATCCTTATAAGCGTATCCGTGTAACCAAGTTTTTAATATTTTTTTTTTCTCTTTTCAGTACTTACTTTACTGATGATTCAGAACCAGGTCTAATATCAGTAAACAACAAATTAGAAGCCGCTATACAGTTTAAAATGCATCCTCCTCATGCAGAGTTATTACAGGTAAAGCTACATTTTTTTCTCGTTTTTAGAGCGTTTGGCTTCGTGATCCGAGAGGCGGGGGTTCGAATCCAGGCAGGGTCAAACCTAAGACATTAATATTAGATAATCTTCTCACTCCCTCTTAAGTGCGCAGTATTTCTTGGTAGGCGAAGAACTGACTGGCCTGGTATAAGGAAAATGTGACGTAGTGCAGTATCATGTCAACGTATCTGCAGCGTGAAATTTCAGTGAGACAGCACTATAAAGTCGTCATCAGTGCGCACTTCAACAAGCAGACACCTTCTCGATATGATCTAGATATGAGTTGAAGGGACGTTACACCACAGCAAAACAAACGTTTTCGTTTTCTCTATTACAAAATTTCCAGCAAAACAGCAAATATATGTGTTCGGCAACAGAAAAAAAATTGTTTGCCCCCATCGACTTTCCCCAGGCTACGGCCCTGTGTTATGAATAAGAATATAAATATTTACTCTTCGTTACAACTGATATGTAAGTATTTTTATATCTACCAGTCAAGTGCCAATTATTAGTACTTCGTGTTGCTTGCCAAATTTGTAGATGTTATAAAAAAATTGTCTTTCTTTTTAATTTTACGGCCCAAATTTTGACTCTTGGATTTATATTTTTCTGGTTTAAACATTTATAATAATTCTATATTCAACATATACGCCACATAATGAACACCTTGTATATGCAAAGAACAGAAAAGTTTTTTTGTAGAATGAATATGATTATATTATTTGGTATTATAACACACCTCGTTAGGTGTATGGTGATCAAAAATGATAATCGTCTGCTTAATTTAACACAGGTTGGAAATTATGGCATTGGCGGTCAATACGATCCACATGTTGATTACTTCGATAAAAAGGTTAGTTTCGTACTAGTTGCAATAAAATAATTTTATTACGGGAGCTCGGCAGACGACATTCAGAGATAAAAAATGTTTTGTTCCAACGAAAAACAAAAGTACTGATAAAAAGAGATATTACGTGCAAGTATTTCGTTCTCACAAAATAATTGTTTTTCTCTACTTATCATTTCGTTCGTTTTTTATCTCTACATGTCGTCTACTAGGCTCCTTATTTTATAACTGTACCGTGTGTATATTTAATATGATTATAATAAGATGTGTAAACGTATGGTTAATAAGAATAAAGTGTATGTGCGCGTGTGCGTGTGTGTGCGTGCGTGCGTGTGTGCGCGTGTGTGTTGAGGGAGTAGGATGTTGACCCCTTATAGGCAGGGATTGTCCCAACTACTTGGGTGTCTTCGTCCTTCTACCTTCATTGTATGCAACGTCGGTGTGAGTATATGTATATACGTGAGCGAGGGAAAAAAAAGAAGCGTGTATTTAAATGTATGTGGATTCTTTATTGTAAACTAAACTGTCTCTATACTGTATATCATTTCAGTTTACGAGAATAAAGAAATAGTATGTGTGTGTGTGTGTGTGTGTGTGTGTGTGTGTGTGTGTGTGTGTGTGTTACTTTTATTATGTTATTTTTATAATATTGGATTTCATATTGTAGGAAGTTGGTGTCTTAACACCAAACGACTCAAATCGTCTTATAACACTGCTGATCTATGTAAGTAGACGTGGATTGTAATCACCTCTCAATGAGAATCATTCATTCAACATGATCTGAAAAGTTTTATCTTGATTAAAGTTCACTGGTGTAAATTTACAATAAGTCCTTGAATATTCAGAGATAAATACATATTTTCTCAACACTAAAAAAACAGTATAAAAGAAAATCATTTGAAAGCTACACAGCAAAACGAATGAGTGATATATAGTAAAAAGAAATTAAGAGAAATCAATCAATTACTTGACCTTTTTATTAACTGTCGCACTATTACTTTAACACCCCTTACATGTTATTAGAGACCAGGTATTTCATATATCTGATACTATATATGCTGCAACGAAAAGACTGGTATATGGTGAAATGTGTCACAATTTAGTCACAATGTAAAACATACCTTGTTTTACAGCTGAGTGATGTTAAAGCCGGAGGAGCAACTGTATTTCCAAGGTTAAACATACGAATACCCCCTAAAAAGGTAAGTGTATCGCAAATTATTCCGTAGTTCAACGCATTTCTATATATCTCTGATATGATAAGTTTAGATCGAGTACTGCAAGGTGTGTACTTCAGCAATACGTTCGGCTGTCTCAGTATCACAGTCTCACCATGAACGCAAAAAGACAAAACAGAGAGTAGAGCGAAAACTAAGTCATAACTGTGTTCTATCACCAGGGCCGTAGCCTGGGAAAAGTCGGCGTGGAGGGGGAGCAAAAAAGACAAACAGAGAATAAAGTAAAGCTCAGCCATATAGGTGTTCTTTCACAGTCAGAGAGCGAGTATAAAGACATATATAGCATTGAACAGAAGCCAATACAATGATAAAAACTAGCAATTACTGAAAACTTCATAAAATTTCAGCAAACGAAAATTGCTTTAGTGAATAGAGAGTATGGTTAAATACATGCCATTTTGTTCAAGTCAATTTTCACCTCACTATGTGACCTGAAGAGAGGTTATCCTCTACGTTGGATAGAACAAATGATTTCATGTATGTGGGAATAACAAGTATGTGTTTAACTAACAAAGATTTATTGCAGTTTTAAACGACATCATAATGCCAGTCGTAAACGTTTTCAAAAACAATTTTATGTTTCGGCAACATTTTAGACTAGTTCCCTCCTCAGCTAGCTCCCCTTGAACACTACAACGAAACGCAACCCTACCTGGGCAAGAAAACTATGGAAGGAAACCAGTCTAGGCAACACAAGTGTGATCTTACTTTCAAATCAGTGTCCTTAGAAGTTATTTGCATACGTACAATACTAGTATATTTGTGTTAATCTTTAGATTGAAACAGTGCTTCGATTCATTTTTGTTTACTAATGTTCACTTTTTTTAGGGTTCCGCGGCATTTTGGTTCAACTTAGATGATGAGTTAAATGGATACGATAAGACGCTTCACGCCGGATGTCCTGTCCTTCTCGGGTCTAAGTGGATTGCAAATAAGTGGATATTCAATACAGGACAGGATATGAAGTGCTACAAATGAATGTTCTCATAAACTTTCTACAAATAAATTATTGTTACTGTTTTATACTGTGTTTTCGTGCATATCTTTACCTGGAAGGCTCACACATATGAAAATTTAGACTTAAGGATCATACAATTAGTGGAAACACACACACACACACACACACACACACACACACACACACACACAGAGGTGAGACGAAATAATTATAAAAAAAATGATTTTAAGCACGTTCTGACTTGTGTCACGCGCCTTTTACACACATCGCATATGTCAAAGCATCATACACATATCATATAAATCATATTGACAAAAAATGAATACCCACAAGTGATTAGTAAAGAAAAGCAAGATGACATGAAGAAATCTTAACATAAGACAGACAAGAATTATCCATATGTAAACCACGGCTAAGCCCTCATCCACATGACAGACAAATACATGTGTGTAAATCGCCTTAAAACACTTAACAGACCAGGTACGCATGTTGCAATTCCAAGCAATTTTATAATAACTTTTACATTTTGCCAATAGTATTACTACGAAAGATTTAGTCAGCGTTGCTCACGATATCTGACCAATTTATAACAGTTACAACTATTGCTGAAAATGGAATCGGTGAAGGGTAGGAGTAAATCCATTATTTGCATACATGTACACATACAGATTTATGGTTTTTGAAGTTTTAATTCTTAATAAATTGTTATAATTAATTATCTTTCACATAAGAGTGTGTGTTTGTTTAATTTGGGCTTAACGTCACTTCCAGCGTATTTCTCCATATCGTGATAAAAGATCAAAGGTGGGAAAAAAATAGGATAGGAGGAGAAGGGCAATCAAAGCAAGTAGTTGGCCAAATGATAAGGCCAAAATGAGCTTCGGTTCCCACAGCTTGTACAAAACAAATCCAATAATATATCAATGTTATAGAACTTAAAATATATTAAATTCTAATTACATCTGTATAAATATACAATTTGGTGCATGATAATTGATATAATTTTATATACTGACAAATGTAATGTTAAAATGCGTTATAGATCTACTACATATACATGTAATGATTTTATAACAGCTGAAGAGCAGGGGAGACTACTCTTCCTCTACATTAACATTGATAAATTGCTAACAATACTGAGTCACAAATGAAAAACATTTAACATCTGTAAGACGTGCTGGTAATACTTATACACTGTAAATATACAGTGTCAAATGAAAGGTATACTTACCCTGTCTTCTGTCTACAGGGGTTACACAGCAATCAGTGAATCCAAATCAAAAGTATCTATATAAGCCTGGTGTGGAATACACAATAGATATTTAAAATCTTTCAGCTCTATAAAACAAACGATATCATCTTTATCAAACACCTTTACTAAAATTACAGCCTGTCTTACTCAAGTGAAATCTATCAAACATTCAACTTATAAAGAAAGAAGGGAAATCACCAAGATGCTAGGCCTTAGCAGCATGCGGGAGTCAATTTTTCAGTTTTTCTTATTTCCAATGATAATATTCAGAAAAAATATATAGAAAAGTATATATGTAGAAAAATATGTTTGTCCCAACTCCCCGCCGCACCCGGTTTCCCCACTACGGTCCTGAAATTATTAAAGTCCATACTGTTCAATTTAGCATTACTCTATACACAATGTATATGACAGATATAACAACTTACTAGCCTGACCAATCAGTAGCATGTCCAGTCCGTCAGAAGCCTCTGTCTGTTGTGTTCAGTGCAAAGGGTGAATGTTTTAAGTTATTTCAAATTCAAATCACTAACTTCCCCTTTCACTAAAATAGTAAATCGAAAAACCAAGACGATATTCTAGGCCGTAAGTCCATGGACATTAGCAAACAATAAGAAAACGT
>JAUMGZ010016994.1:7247-20111 GCA_032359645.1 Pododesmus macrochisma | reverse complement strand
CCGATATATTGATTGTCTGGATTGTCCAAAATTTGGCCCGGCGCCCGCCCGATGTGTGCGATGACCTGCCGGATATCGGCCAGGTATCGACCGATGTATTGGCGATCAGTTTGCGATGCGAAACGCCGCTTCAGGTTTTGAGTCCAAGTTAAAAGTAACTCGAAGCCCGCCCGATTAACAAAAAAGACCCGGCAGCCGCAATGAGTCCTGTGGGGCCCCGGCCGAAAATGCCAAGAAATCCGTCGCAAACTACTCGCAAACCCACCGCAAGCTAATTGTGACTAGGGTATAAGAGATACCCAAGACCTCGTTAAATACTTACATTTATACATATCACCGGCTCCCTTTAAGAGATACCCAAGACCTCGTCTGTGTACTGCATGACCCAACGTAGAAGCTATAGTCAAAACAAAATAAAAGAAACGGTGTTTTACGAATGTAAGTAAAGTAATATATGTAAAAATACAATTGCAGATAATGTAGTTGATATAGGAAATATATACTGCACGTCTCTGTTCCTGATTATTTTATAGAAGTAGAAATAGTATTTCTTTAAAATATTGAGAAATATTTGTAAGGTGTTAACAAATTTTGTAATTTAAAGTCGTCAACAAACTGCAGGTTTCTAAGAGCGAGAGCTAAGTATGTATATTTTTCTATGGACAGGCGTTATGTTTATTATATAATAGAAAGTACTGTCTCTTCTGTAAATGCAATCATTGTCAATAACCAGTTACATCATTGTATGTATTGCTACAACTTGTAATATGTACTTTATGCAATTACAAATTAACTACCACGGTACAGGGAAACTGTCAAACTCGTACTGAAGAATTGACTGTAACAATTATTTGTCCATCCCTTATCAAGAAAAATGCGTAATTCTCTTAAAACCGATTCCTAAAATCGTTAACTCTTCTTTAATTCACACCCCAATTAAGTTAAGAGTGATTAAAAGCAGCCAGTATCATTCTTATCGTCAATTGATATCAACTATTGGTAAAAAAACAACTTTTCAAACTAAATATAGTGGCTAATTGTCAAAGCGCATTTTAATTAAATACGTGTTGATGTTTACAAAGCACGGACGCCTTCGAAATGCATGTCAATATATTTATAATACATACAAATTACTAATAACTGCTACTCTACATGACAAGGTTAATATAACGCGTAAAAATTGTTTCTGCTCATATTAATTCAATTAACAGTTGATGGTTCACTTATCTGTTAAGCTAATCTTCATATCGCTTCGATAGATATATGACGAACTTCTTTGTACATAGATCACTTATTTATGAAGATTACTGTAACAACAACGACGAAGACAACGCCTGACGACAACGACAACGCCTGACGACAACGACAACGCCTGACGACGGGCGAAATATTATCATTAACAAAAATCTACCTACATCTGTCCGTCTTTTTTTGGCAATTATAATCGCACGTATCAATGTAAACCAATAAAAAGCAATGTCGAGAAAAGATTGAAAAAATTTGATTGGTCATCTAAAAACATGAATGATTTGACAAGCCAGAAATACACTCCCAAAACACCAATGTATGACAATATAAAAGATAATCAACAGTAACAGTGTTGACAGAGTCATAAACCACGCGTCCATCATTTCCCTGTCCGGTCGTGAAGTATCGACATGGCGGCCCTATCTGTCATATACATACTTAATGGTAGGATACGTAATGAAATACAAATCAAAGCAGACATATAAGGAACTGCCAATAAAGGTTTTTTTATTTCACCATCTTTACCTTGCTGTTACATAACTTTTATTTTTAAACCTCGCAGAGCGATAAGAGATGCTGTGTATAAAAGATGGCAGCAGAGGAATTCAATATTGAACCAATCCGAGTACACGTCGTGTATTTTTTATTGAACGAAGTAAATTACGATCAGAATTGTTATTAACATTGTGCGGTGTAAAAAAGGCTAGGTGTTCCACAATCAAAACATTAGCTCAGAATGAAACAAGAAGTTTTTATTATGAAAACTCAATCCTATCGGACCAAATGGGTGTGTTCTGGTGTGTTCTTACTTACCCATCATTTGGTATTTTCACTACCTTCAGGTAAGCATGTTATGTTGGGTAAGTGAGACTGGATGCTGGACACAAAACAATAGTCACTCACCCATAGATGGTTTAGTTGGGATCTAGATGACCTTCTTTAACCCATAGATGGTGTAATTGGAACTTTGATGACCTTCTTTCACCCATAGATGGTGTAATTGGAACCTTGATGACCTTCTTTCACCCATAGATGGTGTAATTGGAACCTAGATGACCTTCTTTCACCCATATATGGATTAGTTGGGTCCTGGGTGACCTTCTCTCACCAAATATTGTATCCCCGGTTACCCCTCTTACGTATAGATGGTTTTATTGAAGCCCCGGTGACCTCTCACACCTAGATGGTTATACTGAAGCCCTGGAGACCTCTCACACATAGATGGTTTTATTGAAGCCCCGGCGATATATTAATTGTGTACTGGGCGACCTTCTCTCACACCTTGATGGTTTTATTTGAACCTGAGCTATCTTCTCTCACCCAAACATAAATTAATTGGGACATGGGCGACCTTCTCTCACCTAGATGGTTTAATTTGAACATGGGCGACCTTCTCTCACCTAGATGGTTTAATTAGAACATGGGCGACCTTCTCTCTCACCCATAGATGGTTTAATTGGAATCATGGCGACCTTCTCTCATCCATAGATGGTTTAATTAGAACATGTGCGACCTTTTCGCACACCTAGATGGTTTAATTGGAACATGGGCGACCTTCTCTCATCCATAGATGGTTTAATTAGAACATGTGCGACCTTTTCGCACACCTAGATGGTTTAATTAGAACATGTGCGACCTTCTCTCTCACCCATAGTAATTTAATTGGAATCTGGGCGACCTTCTCTCATCCATAAAAGGTTGAATTGGAACTTGGATTACCTTTTCTCACCCATAGATGGTTTGATTAGAACATGTGCGACCTTTTCTCACACTTAGATAGTTTATATGGAACCTGGGCGACCTTCTCTCACCCATAGATGGTTTAATTAGAATCTGGGCGACCTTCTCTCACACCTATAAATGGTTTAATTAGAACATGGACGACCTTCTCTCTCATCTATAAATGGCTTAATTAGAATCTGGGCGACCTTCTCTTACACCTAGATAGTTTAATTAGAACATGGACGACCTTTTCGCACACCCATAGATGGTTTAATTAGAACATGTGCGACCTTCTCTCTCACCCATAGATGGTTTAATTGGAATCTTGGCGACCTTCTCTCATCCATAAATGGTTGAATTGGAACCCGGATTACCTTTTCTCACCCATAGATGGTTTAATTAGAACATGTGCGACCTTTTCTCACACTAAGATAGTTTATTTGGAACCTGGGTGACCTTCTCTCACCCATAGATGGTTTAATTAGAACATAGGCGACATTCTCTCACATCTAGATGGTTGTATTGTAGCCTCGTTGACCTCTCACCCATAGATGGTTTTTACTAAAGTCCCGGTGACCTCTCACATCTAGATGGTTTTATTATAGCCCCGGTGACCCCTCAAACCTAGATGGTTTTTACTAAAGCCCCGGTGACCTCTCACACCTAGATGGTCTTATTGAAGCCCCGGTGACTTCGCACACCTAGATGTTTTTTTAGTAGCCCCGGTGACCTCTCAAACCTAGATGGTTTTTACTAAAGCCCCGGTGACCTCTCACACCTAGATGGTTTAATTGTAGCCCCGGTGACCTCTCACACCTAATCTTTTTGATAATGCCTTTGTTGGTAGAACCTCTTTATTTGAAAGTTTCTTTAATTCTTATTTAGAGATTATGATAAGATTCATGTATATGATGTTCTATACTCACGCATATGTTCATGTTGTGCAGCATCGACCTAAAATTCAAGAGAAGTTAGAATTTAAATACAAAACGTGGGCTTTTTATCAATGAAATATCACATCGAAGATACCATGGCACTATACCTTTATCTTGAACAATACTACAACAACCAGTAAATGTGTTAGTGTTATCTCAAATGCCAAATTTGTGAAATGGAAGTCATAGAATTAAATGCACCAGATTTAGTTTGACTCGGACCTACGAAGCAGACATTTAACATGAAGTAATACGTCACGATAACAACAGAGCGTACATTCCTACTATAACACGGTGCCGTGACAAAAACTATCTAGAAAGAGGGAATACCAATGTCTACAAAAGACAAATAATTGGCATTAACAAAACAGGAAGAAGACCATTTACTGTTGTAACCGTATTATTAAATGTAAGAGATCGGGCCTACCGTGTTAATATAGAAAGTCTTTACCATTATTTCATGTTCCATTACTAGGCACGGAATTACGACCTTTACTAGATGGGGGATACAGTAACATCATTAGGCGAACACTCGAAAGCTTTAAGGAGCACGAATCTTGTTACATCGTATGTATAAGTAATTAATCCGCCTACGTCTCGTATCTAGTGCATTGCTTTAAGTTATTTATGCATTTATTGAAATATATTTGATATTCAAATTATCGAGCGGAGCCATAAATTCATTGCCACACTTTGAAATACTTCAATTTGTCAAACAAATGAATCAAGTTGAATAAAAGATTAAGATTTAATGACTATTTAAATGTCTTTTTGATAATTATAATGATTGTTCATAATTGAATATTTCCCCTCACAAATTTAATTACTACACTTGTTAATGCCCTTGGTGAATTTTTGTAATTGCAAACTCTGCCGTTTGATTCATGTAATTACATTAAAGTGCAGACATAGTGTGGGTGTAGCGTGCTGGATTACACAGTGAACGCCACGCTGCATTTCTATACATCATTTACACCATTTTATCAGAATGATGTGTACATGTTTAAATAAACTTATAATGAACAGTCATCAGTTAACGTTAAATCTACACACACAAAAATTAAAAAAAAAAAATTAAAGTGCACATGTATAATCAAAATTTGAATTAATTGATTCCAAAGTAGTCGTTATGTTGTCGCCTATATGTCGCTCGTTGTCATTGTTCACTTTTCTGTTCATAAATAGATAATAGTTGTGGTCTCGTGTAACTATTCTAATATGAACGTGGGTGTAAGCGTTCTGATATTATATGGGTGTAACCGTTCTGATAGTATATGGGTGTAACCGTTCTGATATTATACGGATGTAACCGTTCTGATATTAAATGAGTGTAACCGTTCTGATATTATATGGGTGTAACTGTTCTGATATTATATGGATGTAACCGTTCTGATATTATATGGGTGTAACCGTTCTGATATTATACGGATGTAACCGATCTGATATTAAATGAGTGTAACCGTTCTGATATTATATGAATGTAACCTTTCTGATACTTTATGGGTGTAACTGTTCTGATATTATATTGGTGTAACCGTTCTGATATTATATGAGTGTAACCGTTCTGATATTATATGGGTGTTACCGTTCTGATATTATATGGATGTAACCGTTCTGATATTAAATGAGTGTAACCGTTCTGATATTATATGGGTGTAACCGTTCTGATATTATATGGATGTAACCGTTCTGATATTATATGAGTGTAACCGTTCTGATATTATATGGGTGTAACCGTTCTGATGTAAAATGGTTTTGATGCATCGACCGAAATCTAAAAGCGATAACTGTTTTATTATTTTACCATATCATTTTACAAATTAACAAATCTCTGATCTAATCCTTTTAATTCATAGGTAGGGCAAACATTTCATTTCAGCAACCATACCATAAATGTTTTCTTGAACTTCTCATCTGCATTTTAGAAGGAAACAACGCATACTAAAAATCCATTTAATATCAGAACGGTAACACCCATATAATATCAGAACGGTTACCTGTCATATAATATCAGAACGGTTACACCCATATAATATCAGAACAGTTACCTGTCATATAATATCAGAACGGTTACATCCATATAATATCAGAACGGTTATATCCCATATAATATCAGAACGGTTACATCCATATAATATCAGAACGGTTATATCCCATATAATATCAGAACGGTTACATTCCATATTATTATTTAATAATATTTCTTATTTGATTTTGGGTTGTAACATTCTGATGTGATTTTAGGTCGTAACTTTCTTAAATGCTTTTGTGTTGTCAGTGAATGAAAACAAGAAAGAAACCCCCTCGACCATTACATTATACAAATAAGTACAGGGAAACCTTTGTCTTATTTATTGACACGAGTGCATTAAGAATGAAAACAATGCTTAATTACATGTCAAATACACCTCTTCATCAGAAAACATGGACTACGCCACAAGATGTTAAAAGACATTCCAAGTGCAGTTGACACTCCACGTTATCCAATGTTCTCTGATCGTAAATAACCTGACAAGATTTGTTTTCTATATACAAGCGTGGGGACACTTTACTATATGACCGAGGGGTCTGTATTTAGGATTTAACAATTCACATGACAATACCAGAACTGAATTTACTCAACAAATCTTGGAGATGTGTTGTGGTCATGTTTTAGGTCCATGTGTTGCATTACTTATTTTCTTCCCAATAAAACAAAAGGCGTCAAGACATAGAGAATCATTTCAAACTCTTTTTGTACAATTCTTCAAATTGTGAATGTTCTAATTTCTATTTCTGAACCTTAGCTGGATTTTCTTTTAAATCTTATACAAATCAATATTTAAAAACGATACCTGTATTTTCTCCGTGCATGATACTGCTACAACAGCCACCGAACTCAAAGCAATGAAGACCAAAACAGACATGTTCGCTTCCTGTAATAAAAGGAGAAACACCTTTAAGCATAATATACTATACAGTCTTAATTCAATGATTGCTATAAAAGGAGAGATACTATACAGTATTTATACAGTGATTGCTATAATCTCGTGAATTATTGAAAACGTCCTCTCCTTGCCCAAATTGTAATACAGAAAATAATAGTGATTATATTCACTGCGTCAGACCGAGGGCATCTATTCGCAATGGCTAGTCGTTAATGACGTTATGATGACGACTGTGTACATTTCCTATTGGCTACAAATAGCGTACACTTATTTTAATTCCCACACAAAAGGGGCCATTAGTTATGAACAGTCGGGTGAAAATTACAAAACCTATCTCATAACTTGTAAATTATATTATGTTTGTTTATTTGTATTTTCTTGTCGTGTGATTGCTAGAACATTTTAAATCTCTATTGTTTTTGTATATTGTAAAACAATGTGAGCTCGGTATTTTTTAAACTTTAAAATTACCTAATCTTCAAATGAATTGTACCTATTTTCAATTGAATTGTATATATGTTTTTAATTCAACATAGTCGTAAATGAATTGAAGATAGGTTCAATTTTCGTTGCACAGTCAATGTATTTTCTTTTGAAGATAGGTTACATTCAGTTGAAGATAGGTTAAATTAGTCCTATTTAAATATAGCTACAGTTCAATATCTTTGTAATCGCCGTTGGTGTATCGCTCCTGTGTACGTTATATCGTTCTTTGTCATCGCCGTTGGTGTATCGCCCTTGTGTCCGTTGTATCGTTCTTTGTTAATGCCGTTTGTGTATTGGCTCTGTGTGCTGTCTTTTCTAATCTTGTTCGGTTCCCGATACATACAAAATTGTAGGCATGCTTTTTTTATTTAAAAAAGTCGCATGTTTACTTTAGAATGTAAGCAAATCCTTCTGCAATCTTTAAAATTTCACTTCTATAAATAAACGTTGCTGTTGTTTTCCCATGCACATTCTTCTGTTTATGTTAACGCTTGAAGAAAGCGCGCGTTGCAATTAAGGATTGGTTGTTTTGCTTTTCCCAAATACATGAGGTGCAATTTAAAACTGATGTTATCTCGAATACGAGTTCTGAAAATAAACCAAAATCGTGGTAAAGAAATACCACAGACACTATTTCACGTTGACGTGACACGTATTTATTTCAAATGAGTTTATTTGCATCTGATTTTGAACATCATGTTTCCCTTGCTTGTTTATGACCAACATTCAAAATGGCGACTATAAGCAGACGATAAATGGTCTGTTTAATTGTCGTCGGTGTTAAATATTTCAACACGACAAGAATGGGATTTTTGTATATGTTTGATCTCAGATATGATCATACAACATCACTGAATTAGTTAATAATTTCTGTAATAATGTAATTGCGTTCCCTCGCTCATCTTTTTGAAGTTGGAGTTCTATTCTCAGAAAAGAAAAACCGTTCGAAAATAGTTTATACAGTAGACGATCCTATGATTAAATCCTTTCCCCGATCTTTATCTAAATTGCGCTGTTATTGTCGAATTTTGTCCAGGGGCTCTATATTATTAAATACTGTTTCTCAAGATTAAATGATTCGAGTGACACATGATGAAAGACGCTTCCTCCTTAAACTAATACGCCTGGGGGGAAACCAAAAAGTTCATTATGACAAACACCTTCAAGACAACTAAAATTAACATACAGTACGATGATTGAGCCTAAAGCTGTATGCGACTTGGTGTGACAACATATGCATTTATATATAGTAGTAGCACTAGGGCTGTTGTCTTGAAGATGTCGCCAAAACGCTTCTACGACACTAACAAGGAAAAAAATCTACGACACTAACAAGGGAACGCTTCTACCACACTAACAAGAGAACGCTTCTACCACACTAACAAGAGAATGCGTCTATGCGTCTACGACACTAACAAGAGAACGTTTCTACGACACTAACAAGAGATCGCTTCTACGACACTTACAAGAGAACGCGTCAACCACACTAACACGAGAACACTTCTACTACACTAACAAGGGAACGC
This sequence comes from Pododesmus macrochisma, assembly GCA_032359645.1. Lineage (NCBI taxonomy): Eukaryota > Metazoa > Mollusca > Bivalvia > Pectinida > Anomiidae > Pododesmus > Pododesmus macrochisma. The sequence goes on along the minus strand of JAUMGZ010016994.1, from coordinate 11,267 downwards.
TAATACGACACCAACAAGAGAACGCTTCTACCACACTAACGAGAGAACACTTCTACGACATAAACAAGAGATCGCTTATACGACACTAACAAGAGAACGCTTCTACATATATTATGTACGACACTAACAAGAGAACGCTTCTACATATATTATGTACGACACTAACAAGAGAACGCTTCTACCACACTAACATGAGAACACCTCTACCACACTAACACGAGAACACTTATACGACACTAACACGAGAACGTTTCTACGACACTAACAAGAGAACGCTTCTACCACACTAACAAGAGAACGCTTCTACCACACTAACACGAGAACACTTATACCACACTAACAAGAGAACACTTCTATCACACTAACACGAGAACACTTCTACTACACTAACAAGGGAACGCTAATACGACACTAACAAGAGAACGCTTCTACCACACTAACAAGAGAACGCTTCTACCAAACTAACAAGAGAATGCGTCTACGACACTAACAATAGAACGCTTCTACGACACTAACAAGAGAACGCTTCTACGACACTTACAAGAGAACGCGTCTACCTCACTAACAAGAGAATGCGTCTACGACACTAACAAGAGATCGCTTATACGACACTTACAAGAGAACGCTTCTACGATACTAACGAGAGAACGCTTCTACCACACTAACACGAGAACACTTATACCACACTAACAAGAGAACACTTCTACCACACTAACACGAGAACACCTCTACCACACTAACACAAGAACACTTCTACCACACTAATACGAGAACGCTTGTACGACACTAACACGAGAACACTTATACAACACTAACAAGAGAAAACTTCTATCACACTAATACGAGAACACTTATACGACACTAACACGAGAACACTTATACGACACTAACAAGAGAACACTTCTACCACACTAATACGAGAACGCTTGTACGACACTAACAAGAAAAACAGTTCTACCACACTAACTTTGACAAGAGAACGTTTCTTCGACACTAACAAGAGAACGCTTCTACCACACTAACAAGAGAACGCTTCTACCACACTAACAAGAGAACGCTTCTACCACACTAACACGAGAACACTTCTACCACACTAAAAAGAGAACGCTTGTACGACACTAACAAGAAAAACAGTTCTACCACACTAACACGAGAACACTTCTACCACACTAATACAAAAACGCTTGTACGACACTAACAAGAAAAACAGTTCTACCACACTAACTTTGACAAGAGAACGCTTCTACGACACTAACAAGAGAACGCTTCTACCACACTAACAAGAGAACACTTCTACCACACTAACAAGAGAACGCTTCTACCACACTAACAAGAGAACACTTCTACCACACTAACAAGAGAATGCTTCTACGACACTAACAAGGGAACGCTTCTACGAAACTAACAAGAGAACGCTTCTACGACACTAACAAGGGAACGCTTCTGCAACATTTACAAGAGAACGCTTCTACGATACTAACGAGAGAACACTTCTACCACACTTGCAAGTGAACGCTTCTACCACACTAATAAGAGAACGCTCGTGCCACACTAACAAGAGAACGCTTCTGCCACACTCACAAGAGAACGCTTCTCCCACACTAACGAGAGAACGCTTCTACGACACTAACGAGAGAACGCTTCTACGACACTACCGAGAGAACGCTTCTGCAACATTTACAAGAGAACGCTTCTACGATACTAACGAGAGAACACTTCTACCACACTAACAAGAGAACACTTCTACCACACTTGCAAGTGAACGCTTCTACCACACTAACAAGAGAACGCTCGTGCCACACTAACAAGAGAACGCTTCTGCGACACTAACACGAGAACACTTATACCACACTAACAAGGGAACGCTTCTGCAACATTTACAAGAGAACGCTTCTACGATACTACCGAGAGAACGCTTCTGCCACACTAACAAGAGAACGCTTCTGCCACACTTACAAGAGAACGCGTCTACCACACTAACAAGAGAACACTTCTACCACACTAACAAGAGAACGCTTCTGCCACTCTAACAAGAGAACGCTTCTACGACACTAACGAGAGAACACTTCTACCACACTAACAAGAGAACGCTTCTGCCACACTAACAAGAGAACACTTCTACCACACTAACAAGAGAACTCTTCTGCCACACTTACAAGAGAACACTTCTACCACACTAACGAGAGAACGCTTATGCCACACTACCGAGAGAACGCTTCTGCCACACTAACAAGAGAACGCTTCTACGACACTCACAAGAGAACACTTCTACGACACTAACGAGAGAACGCTTCTACGACACTAACGAGAGAACGCTTCTACGACACTAACGAGAGAACGCTTCTACGACACTACCGAGAGAACGCTTCTACGACACTAACGAGAGAACGCTTCTACGACACTAACGAGAGAACGCTTCTACGACACTAACGAGAGAATATTTCTCACACATTACAGAACCCTATAACTGCGGCCAGTCATTTTTAAATTATATCAAACTTATCAAGTGATATGAGAGACATTCGATTTTAGTAATTTACCAGTCTCTGTTTGAACAGATATTGATAAAATTGAAATACGATTTAAATTTGATGAACTTTTATTAATTTCCCATGAGTCACTAGCATTTAAAAAAAAATCATTTCAAATTGTGATAATTGATTCGATGTTTTAAATAATGAGACATTAATTATTTTTTTTTTGAGCCTCAGAGTGCGGGCTTGTGTCCTTGGTTCATCTCAATTAAAAAACATCCAAGAACTCTTATATTGATTTTACGCATCCAGTTATCATTCTTCTACTCTATAAAAACAGAGTTCAAGATTTTATGTTACAATCCTGACTTAATTAGCGCGCGATACGGCACTATGTGCTTTATTTAAACTGAAGTTCGTGGAATTGAGACCAATTTGATTTAACTTAAATGGTGGAAAGCTAATGCATGTTTATTCTTATTGTATTCAAATTAAAGACTTTTTACGTATTGAAATTCTCTCGAAATTTTCTTTTGTTGTATGCTAGTTTTGGTTCATCTCCCCGCCCGGAGCACCTCGAGTTAAGCACACTGCTTGGGAATAAGAACAAAGGCTGATTTTCATAACTCTCAATCCGACTCGACAAGATAGACTTTAGCATATCCTCTAAACAATGGGTATCAAGCGTGGAAGAACTACTTTCATAAACTTATCTCACTAGTTATAGTAAGTATCAAGCGCGGAAGAATTACTTTCATAAACTTATCTCACTAGTTATAGTAAGTATCAAGCGCGGAAGAACTACTTCATTTTCTTATCCCATTAGTTATAGTATCAAGAATTACTTTTCTGTGAAACTTCGTAGCCCGCACACAGTCCTGATCTAAACCTATGCAACTTCTTTCTCTGGGGCTACCTGAAGTCGGTTTTTTGCAGACCAAATCCCGTGGACACACATATTGTGTTAAAAAACATTAAACGGGAAGTAAAGAAAATCAGCCAGGAAGTGTGCAGTAAAGTAATTGACAACTTCATAGTGCGAGTAAGACAAGGAAAGGTGATGAAAGGCCGTCATTTAGAAAACGTCATCAATTATTAAAATGACGTCAGAGACTGATTCAGGTGTCTTGTTACAAAACCTTTGAAAATATTTTATTTATCATTATATTGACCTCAAATTTATTCCCTAAAAACTTTTATCTTATTTCTACAACTGTATGAATTTTAATATTTGTACCTAAAAGCATAAAAAAAAGTTGTTGATGTATGAAAGTGTTACCTTTCTTTTCGGACACCCTGCATGTAGTATCGAGCGCTGAAGAACTACTTACCTATTATTATCTCAGTAGTTATAGTATGAAGCGCGGAAGAACTACTTTTCTATTCTTATCTCACTAGTTATAGTATCAAGGGCTGAATAAATACTTTTCTATTCTTATCTAACTAGTTATAGTATGAAGCGCGGAAGAACTACTTTTCTATTCTTATCTCACTAGTTATAGTATGAAGCGCGGAAGAACTACTTTTCTATTCTTATCTCACTAGT